>OY986436.1:83996838-84163269 GCA_963920525.1 Dichetophora obliterata | reverse complement strand
GTATTTTTTTTCTTATACTTAAGTAACGATGAGCCAAAAAATAGACACACTCTTCTGTTAAAAAATGATAATTTATAGTCTTAAGGAACTGAAACTTTAAAAAAATGTAGTCCGGGTTACTTAAACTAAAAAGCATCGGGTTAAAAAATGTAAATTAAAAACAAATATTACTTTCCTAAGAAATTTCATGTTTCAATTTCATTTTTTGGGTTCAATGGGCTTGGGTTCGGATTCAGGGTTCTTAAAAACAGTGAAACTAAACGCGTTTTAATTCGCACTAGGATTCGGTTTCAGTTCCCGTTTTAAAACGAATAAGAACAAGTATAAAATAAAAATAATAATAATTATATTAATTGTAACTTTTATAAAAATAATAACAATAATAATAATAATAATAATAATAATAATAATAATAATAATAATAATAATAATAATAATAATAATAATAATAATAATAATAATAATAATAATAATAATAATAATAATAATAATAATAATAATAATAATAATAATAATAATAATAATAATAATAATAATAATAATAATAATAATAATAATAATAATAATAATAATAATAATAATAATAATAATAATAATAATAATAATAATAATAATAATAATAATAATAATAATAATAATAATAATAATAATAATAATAATAATAATAATAATAATAATAATAATAATAATAATAATAATAATAATAATAATAATAATAATAATAATAATAATAATAATAATAATAATAATAATAATAATAATAATAATAATAATAATAATAATAATAATAATAATAATAATAATAATAATAATAATAATAATAATAATAATAATAATAATAATAATAATAATAATAATAATAATAATAATAATAATAATAATAATAATAATAATAATAATAATAATAATAATAATAATAATAATAATAATAATAATAATAATAATAATAATAATAATAATAATAATAATAATAATAATAATAATAATAATAATAATAATAATAATAATAATAATAATAATAATAATAATAATAATAATAATAATAATAATAATAATAATAATAATAATAATAATAATAATAATAATAATAATAATAATAATAATAATAATAATAATAATAATAATAATAATAATAATAATAATAATAATAATAATAATAATAATAATAATAATAATAATAATAATAATAATAATAATAATAATAATAATAATAATAATAATAATAATAATAATAATAATAATAATAATAATAATAATAATAATAATAATAATAATAATAATAATAATAATAATAATAATAATAATAATAATAATAATAATAATAATAATAATAATAATAATAATAATAATAATAATAATAATAATAATAATAATAATAATAATAATAATAATAATAATAATAATAATAATAATAATAATAATAATAATAATAATAATAATAATAATAATAATAATAATAATAATAATAATAATAATAATAATAATAATAATAATAATAATAATAATAATAATAATAATAATAATAATAATAATAATAATAATAATAATAATAATAATAATAATAATAATAATAATAATAATAATAATAATAATAATAATAATAATAATAATAATAATAATAATAATAATAATAATAATAATAATAATAATAATAATAATAATAATAATAATAATAATAATAATAATAATAATAATAATAATAATAATAATAATAATAATAATAATAATAATAATAATAATAATAATAATAATAATAATAATAATAATAATAATAATAATAATAATAATAATAATAATAATAATAATAATAATAATAATAATAATAATAATAATAATAATAATAATAATAATAATAATAATAATAATAATAATAATAATAATAATAATAATAATAATAATAATAATAATAATAATAATAATAATAATAATAATAATAATAATAATAATAATAATAATAATAATAATAATAATAATAATAATAATAATAATAATAATAATAATAATAATAATAATAATAATAATAATAATAATAATAATAATAATAATAATAATAATAATAATAATAATAATAATAATAATAATAATAATAATAATAATAATAATAATAATAATAATAATAATAATAATAATAATAATAATAATAATAATAATAATAATAATAATAATAATAATAATAATAATAATAATAATAATAATAATAATAATAATAATAATAATAATAATAATAATAATAATAATAATAATAATAATAATAATAATAATAATAATAATAATAATAATAATAATAATAATAATAATAATAATAATAATAATAATAATAATAATAATAATAATAATAATAATAATAATAATAATAATAATAATAATAATAATAATAATAATAATAATAATAATAATAATAATAATAATAATAATAATAATAATAATAATAATAATAATAATAATAATAATAATAATAATAATAATAATAATAATAATAATAATAATAATAATAATAATAATAATAATAATAATAATAATAATAATAATAATAATAATAATAATAATAATAATAATAATAATAATAATAATAATAATAATAATAATAATAATAATAATAATAATAATAATAATAATAATAATAATAATAATAATAATAATAATAATAATAATAATAATAATAATAATAATAATAATAATAATAATAATAATAATAATAATAATAATAATAATAATAATAATAATAATAATAATAATAATAATAATAATAATAATAATAATAATAATAATAATAATAATAATAATAATAATAATAATAATAATAATAATAATAATAATAATAATAATAATAATAATAATAATAATAATAATAATAATAATAATAATAATAATAATAATAATAATAATAATAATAATAATAATAATAATAATAATAATAATAATAATAATAATAATAATAATAATAATAATAATAATAATAATAATAATAATAATAATAATAATAATAATAATAATAATAATAATAATAATAATAATAATAATAATAATAATAATAATAATAATAATAATAATAATAATAATAATAATAATAATAATAATAATAATAATAATAATAATAATAATAATAATAATAATAATAATAATAATAATAATAATAATAATAATAATAATAATAATAATAATAATAATAATAATAATAATAATAATAATAATAATAATAATAATAATAATAATAATAATAATAATAATAATAATAATAATAATAATAATAATAATAATAATAATAATAATAATAATAATAATAATAATAATAATAATAATAATAATAATAATAATAATAATAATAATAATAATAATAATAATAATAATAATAATAATAATAATAATAATAATAATAATAATAATAATAATAATAATAATAATAATAATAATAATAATAATAATAATAATAATAATAATAATAATAATAATAATAATAATAATAATAATAATAATAATAATAATAATAATAATAATAATAATAATAATAATAATAATAATAATAATAATAATAATAATAATAATAATAATAATAATAATAATAATAATAATAATAATAATAATAATAATAATAATAATAATAATAATAATAATAATAATAATAATAATAATAATAATAATAATAATAATAATAATAATAATAATAATAATAATAATAATAATAATAATAATAATAATAATAATAATAATAATAATAATAATAATAATAATAATAATAATAATAATAATAATAATAATAATAATAATAATAATAATAATAATAATAATAATAATAATAATAATAATAATAATAATAATAATAATAATAATAATAATAATAATAATAATAATAATAATAATAATAATAATAATAATAATAATAATAATAATAATAATAATAATAATAATAATAATAATAATAATAATAATAATAATAATAATAATAATAATAATAATAATAATAATAATAATAATAATAATAATAATAATAATAATAATAATAATAATAATAATAATAATAATAATAATAATAATAATAATAATAATAATAATAATAATAATAATAATAATAATAATAATAATAATAATAATAATAATAATAATAATAATAATAATAATAATAATAATAATAATAATAATAATAATAATAATAATAATAATAATAATAATAATAATAATAATAATAATAATAATAATAATAATAATAATAATAATAATAATAATAATAATAATAATAATAATAATAATAATAATAATAATAATAATAATAATAATAATAATAATAATAATAATAATAATAATAATAATAATAATAATAATAATAATAATAATAATAATAATAATAATAATAATAATAATAATAATAATAATAATAATAATAATAATAATAATAATAATAATAATAATAATAATAATAATAATAATAATAATAATAATAATAATAATAATAATAATAATAATAATAATAATAATAATAATAATAATAATAATAATAATAATAATAATAATAATAATAATAATAATAATAATAATAATAATAATAATAATAATAATAATAATAATAATAATAATAATAATAATAATAATAATAATAATAATAATAATAATAATAATAATAATAATAATAATAATAATAATAATAATAATAATAATAATAATAATAATAATAATAATAATAATAATAATAATAATAATAATAATAATAATAATAATAATAATAATAATAATAATAATAATAATAATAATAATAATAATAATAATAATAATAATAATAATAATAATAATAATAATAATAATAATAATAATAATAATAATAATGATAATAATAATAATAATAATGATAATAATGATAATTCGAAGTCTGGTAAGGAGTCTCGGCAGTTGAGTAGCTTATCTATGAGATCAGTAATGATGCTATTCACATCTAGCCTACGCAACTCTTGTCGTATAGATTATGGCGTGACATTATTTAATGCTCCCTCTATGTCTAGGAAAGCAACTAAAGTTAATTCAATATGCGGGAAGGATCTTTCGATGGTTCCGACCAGTGAATGTAATTCCATTTCCCCGGACATTTTCTTGCTATATGCATGCTGTGATGCTGATGGGAGAGCAGAGTCGATATTGCTGCGTAGATACTGATCTAATAGCAGTTTTAACGTCTTCAAGAGGAATGTCTTTATAAATATGGGCCTTAAATTTTTAGGAGGGGTATGTGACGTCTTTCTTGTTTTAGGTATTAAAGCCCTGCGTCGTCGCATCTATTTCAACGTACACACTCAGTGATTTATTGCATTGACTGTCATCTAGTAACACTTGAGAGTTAGATTTCCTCAACTCCAAATGCAAACCTACAACAATAAGTAATACGCATTTTCTCTTTCGGCAATCCATGCACGAGGTTTTTTTGTTCGTCAACACTACAAGTAATGAAATATAATCATTAAGGGTAGGATGAGAATAAAAAGTAATAGATGGCAATAGATCATTTAGATCATTTAAATCAGCGGTCGTCAGCGCAGAACTCTTTCCACTCTTTCCAGTATTTTACAACAACTTCAAGATTTTCATGATTATTGTTATTCGTCAAATCGTTCACAGGCGCAGCTGCACCGCAACAATGCAGCGCGTATGTGTTGTTGCTTTTTTCTGTCGTTGTTGTGAAATATAGCGTGTGCTTGTTGCTGGTGTTTTTCGTCGTTGGTAAACACAGTGCATGCGACCGCGCACATTTCTTGCTATACTAAAGGTTTCTTGTTGATAATTTTTCGTAGTGTTTCGTCACTACCGGCATGCGTGGTGATTTTATTTGTGGTTTTTATGTTAATAATTCCTTATTGCACCACGTAGCCAACGTTATGATGGGTTTTGTTGTAATTGTTGTTGCACTCTTCAAAAACATTTTTTGGCGATCCCTGATTTGAATCATCGGTCGTCAACGCCTAGCTCGACATTTTTTTAATAACAACTTCAAGATTTTCATGATTGTTGTAATTCCCCGAATCGTTCACAGGCGATGCTGCACCGCAAGAATACACGGCGTGTTTGTTGTTATATATTCTTGACGTTGTTGATAAATATAGTGTGTGGTTTTGTTTTTTCTTGTCGTTGCTGGTGTTTTTTTCCTTGTTGATCGAAATCATCTATTGCCAGTCAACAAGTTAGAGGTGTCCACTTGGAAAGTACATCGATTTTTTTTCTTCGATGTAATGCATCGAGACAGTGCATCGATATTGTCCGATATATCGGTGAGTACTTTTTCCAGCATTACATCGCAATGCTGAAGTCAGCCCCTTCCTTAACACGTCATAAAAAAGGAAATTCACGACACAAGTAAAACCAAATTTAATATTAAGTCTTTATTCAAAGCTCACCAAGACAGAAGAAACAAGCGAATTATCCCTGTAGTCCGCTGCATCGTGCATGAGCATGTCATGATCATTTCTTAAAGAAAATTACTACATTAGATACATTTGTCGATAATTTTTTAACAAATCGGTTTTGTTTACTTCATCGAAAACAGAAAGTTTTCAAGAAGTGGCCGAATTCGGAACTCATATTTCGTCAGAGATGCATAAAAATCGTGAATGATTCATTCAAGATTTCTTTAAGACTTGGATTGATGGGTTGTTTTTATTTTTCTCGCGTTGCTAATATCAATTTCTAGATTCCGTTTATGCTACGTTTACATTACATCTTTTATTTTGGCAACTGTTACTGGTGTTTACACTGCCAGTAGCGCATCAGTAGCGCATCACAGGCTTTTTCTTTATTTTTCTTTATTTATTCTTAGATATAATTATTTCATTAGCTGGTTAAAATTCATTCGATGTTTTATGGAAAAACATCGTTTCATCGATTAAATCAATAGCACAAAATCGAGTAAATCTGATATATATCCCTACATATGTATCTGAATATCCCTACAACAAGTTTTCTTTGCTTTTACTGCAGTGAGCAATCTGACAACGATATTTTAAATCAACAATCTCTAGGATCTGTTTTGATTTGCGCTATTTCGTTTTGTTCATCTTCGCTGCAATCACACCCATGATTTCTTTGTGGAAAGCAAGACAGTGCTGCATTGTGTAAAATAAACAAATGTTTTGAAGCCGGTTTCAAGTGCACTTACGCAGGGCTTTATTAGTTATAAAGACCACTCTTGCTTTATTTCAAGCTTTGGGAAATGTCAGGCTTATGCAGCTATTGAAAATAATGTAAACCAAGGCAAAATATATTTCGCAGCTTCCAAATTTCTACAGGGTAAACACCATCAGGTCTTTCTGATTTATAGGGTTTGAAACTGTTTACTGTTTCCTATTGGACATTATGCCTTCGATGTCCTTCTTAAAATAGCTGAGTAAGGGAGTTGTGCACCAATAGGCGCAATAGGAAAGTTCGTATCAAATAGGACGTTGAGAGACTCCTCACTAGACATTGTCCATGTGCCCTCCGACCTTTTGAGATAGCAGGGTGTGCATGGTGTGCTAACGAGAATCTTGCGTAGCCTAGAAGCCTCTGAGATTTCTTCAACTCCTTCACAGAATCGTTTTCAAGAGGATCTTTTAGCTTTCCTGGTTTCCTGGTATAGCTTTTCTGGCTTTCGGTTTGATATCAAAGAATAATTTTAATTAAAGACAAAATTATCAGACAGATATCCAAAAATAGAAGGTATTGTTTGGCACAATTATTGGTATAGCATTAAATCTTTTACAATTTTTGATAAATATTCACTTCCAGTTTCATGGTTATGAAAAAAAAAACATACAGTGAGCTCCAGTTGCGAGAGATACGTAGTTTTTAATTAAAACATTGAATATTAAAGCTTTTGATGTATATACATATAATTAAAATTTCTTAATAAATAAGCGGTAATCGATAAAAATAATTTTTTCAAATAGAAAAACATTGTGTCATTTAAACGGATATAATCTGAATGTGTTTAAATATTGTGTTGGCATTTTTACTTTTTATATATTTTAATGTAGATTCTATGCGTTTTGTCAAAATAATGTTACTTAATTATTGTATGTGTAATTTATTTGCACTGACAGCCGCATACACCCTGTCAGACTGGACCACTTTTTAACAGTGTTTTTTCCCATTAGAAAGGGAGGGCGTAAATCGGAATAGAAATGCATAAATAATTAATTTTTATTTCGATGACATCTCGTTCGAGGCTTGCGTCAACGCGGCGCTTTAGATTTTTCTATAACATCAATAATTGTTGTTGTTGTTGATGTTGTTATTGTTATATTGTTAACTTTGGCTCGGCCACCCTCATGGACCGCATTCATGCAGGTTAAACACAAATTAACCTCATTTGACAAAACAAAGCAAAAAAGGATAATGCGTTGAATAAATAGCGTAAATTTTTAAATATATTTATTTGTATTTAAAAACATACAAACCTTGATGCTAGGCAGTCGAATAAGCGAGTTTATGCAATATAAGTGAGTTAGATTGTGTGTATGTTTGTTGTTTTTAAGTATTCAAATAAAAAACCATTAAAATAAATCCCTTTTAATGTATATCTGCATATATTGTGTCGATGTGTGTGTGCGTAACAATATTTGTATATATTTGCTAATCGTTCATTTTTACTTAATTCCCGTGAATTTGTTTAAAAAATGTGCATTCATTAAAATCTAAACAGCAGCGATTAGAATTCACAAAAAATCAACCATAAAATATAAGTATAAATAACTATGTTTTAGTTTAATTTTATTTTTCCATCAAAACAAACAAAGTTTTATCTCTAAATAAAATACGAAATCGTAATTAATTTTCAATATTAATTAGCATGCGCTTAACACACGCACACACTCACACTAGCACAGGTCATCTATAGACAATATATTTTAATTAATTATTGAAAGTATGCAACACTGTTTATTTCAATTAGAGTTCAAGCAGAAAAGTTTAGTAATTATTGCATAATTTTATGGCTCAAATGTGATAAGCCTAAAATCAGACAATAATTTTAAAACTTTTTTAAAACAGTTAAACAGTTAAAACCATTATTGCACCTAAGTAGATCCAACCATTATGGTTAAAATGTCGTTCTTTTAATATGTGTAAGAAAGCGTACATGGAGATAGTTATTTTGCTTGAAATGTTTTGCTTAAAAGCAAATCCGCAAAATTTTGCTCAATTACGGTTTGGTTTTAGAAAAATATTGCTAAATTGAGTGATTTCATCTATTTAGGAAAAAGCAAAACTACATTAAATTCAAGCCAATATTTCCTAAGCTATTTTAAACTGATAGCAAAATTTATACTAAGCTCAAGCAAATATTTGCTAAGTAAATTTAAGCTCAAAAAACAAATTTTTACTACACTCAAGCAAATTTCTTTCAAAGACACCAGCACACGTTTATTATTAATGAAAAAAATTTGGCGACGATTAGTTAACGACTGCGATGGCCAAATGGATAAGTTCATGCACTTACACTCACTAGGCAGAGGTTCAAGTTAATTAAGTCAATTTAATTTAATGCTAATAAATATTGCAGTTTAACAATATGATATAGATTTTAGCAAAAACTAATTAAAATTTGCTATTTCAATTTATAATAACTAAGCAAATATTTGCTTGAATTAAGTTGAAATTTGCTTTTGCAGTTTAAAATAATTTAGAAGTATTTTTCTTGAATTTAATCAAAAATTTTGCTACGTTATTATAAACTGGAATAGCAAATTTTGATTAGTTTTTACTGAAATCTAGCATAATTTTGAAGTAGCTGAGACTCAATGTTTTACGAAAAATTCTGAGCAGCTTTGCCCAAGAAACCCTTAGTCTAAAATCGATTCCGAGACTCCGGGTTTTCAAAAGAATGTTGGAATTGGTAGAAACAGCCACAAAACCTGTAGTAGGGTAAAAATTTTTGGTGTTTTGGTTTGTTTAATAAAATTTACAAATTATTTTCAAATTTGATAAAAATTATAAGATACAAAAAATCTATTATACTATTATATAAAATTTAAGTGAAAATTTAAAGTTACGACTTTGCTTCAAAAGTACTGAGCCGATTTTTATGAAAAAACTTGTAAATATCATATTTGTACTACAGCTTGGCACAGCGCAACAATAAAAAGCTGAGGAGTCTCGAGCAAGGCGAAAAGTGAGATACATATAAATGCAGAGCGGCGCTACAAAAAAAAAAAAAAAAAAAAACAAAAGAAAAATACCATCTTTTATTTCTTTGATATGTATTGTCTTAACCCAATAAGAACAATAATGCCATATCGCATCACTAAGTCGGATGTCGCAAAACTAACCGTATCACATAAAAATTATTCAAAATCCAAATTAGGTAAAAATTAGCACTTGTGTGAAAAAATTGTCCCGTCTGTAATACGTTAAGGAGATTGATACAAAAACGTCCATGGTGACAGTGGCCTGCTAGTATACACATATATAAAAGTCGATGTCTGTATGTATGCTCCCTATGAACTCCAAAACGGCAAGAAAGATTTTTATTAAATTTTCAGGCAATCTTCAGATTAGACCAGCGTCTGATCCTGTGAAATTTGGTAGATCTATTTTCATCAGCAAAGGGCGCTGTAGTTAAAATCTTTTACAAAACCCCAAAAAAATCCTAATCCGATCATATGATAAGCATGGAAGTTGGTCTTAAGAGGTTTTCAGATACGATTAATTTTTTGACACTATCTTTTTTATCTATTATTTACAACAGAGAGCGCTGTATTACAAATCTTTAAGAAAACAACCATATAGTCCTAAAATGCTCATATGATTAGCATACTTATTTGTATAAAGGAGTTTTTAGATACGATAAATTTTTAGGCGCCATCTACTTAGATCTATCTTTAACACCAGAGGGCACTGTAGTAAACATTTCCCGTACAACGTCAAAACATAGTTTCTCCATTTTCATAGTTTTGAGAAAACTGAGTTTTTGTCTTTGTAATTACTGTTTAAGCCACTATACTTAGAATGCTAATAAGTATCAAAAATGCTCTAAATGTTCTTAAAATTATTGCAAAATCTAAACGCCATTTTTTTATGAACAAGTTAGATTCATCATTGCCTTCCAAAAAGCTTCGGAACATTTTAAGACAGGCTGGGGTATGCAGTGTTATACCCAATAAATGTGATATTGATTCCGATATTTTAATTGATTATTTCCTTGCTAGTTCGGGGTCTTCTGATAATTTGTTGACTCATACTACATGCACTTTACCATCTGTAAGTTTGTTTAATTTTGAGTTCGTTTCTGTTGGTGAGAGTGACGTTGCTCGCTGTGTTAACAAAATAAAATCCAATGCCGTGGGTGAAGATGGAATATCTATTAAAGTCCATTACCCACATTCTAAATCAGTGCTTCACTAGTTCTTGCTTCCCTGAGGCTTAGAAAGTAGCGAAAATTGTTCTCATTGCTAAAAAATCCAAGCCTGTGATCAATCTGACTTTAGGCCTGTAAGTCTGCTATCGTCATTATTTAAAGTTCTCGAGTCTCTTCTCATGGCGATACAAATCTCGGAACACATAAGAAAATATGACCTCATGTCTTCACTTCAGTCCGGCTTTCGACCTGGGCACAGTTGCGCTACAGCAGTCTTAAAGATTTTAGATGACGGCATGGCTGTCCGTCTGTTATACAGTTACTTAGTTGGAAGATCTTAAAGAGTAAGGGTGGGTAATAGTCTGTCTGCTTTCCGTAATTTAACCTGTGTGGTTCCTCAAGACTCTGTACTTGGTCCGATTTTATTTACATTATTTATAAACGATATTTTTAGCAAATGTCGGTATGTTACCATGCATGCATATGCTGATGATATTTAACTGTACTTGTCCAGACCCATTAACCTTGTTGATGATTTATGTAGTAAGTTCACCCAAAAAATATTTAGGATAAAATTACAAATAAAATCTTTGTAGAAATACAAACAGAGGCTATTCGTAGAATGTACAAATATTTTGTACATAGTACAAACGTTTGTAGTGTTGGCCGCATGAAAAAAAAATTTTGAATTCGTAACTTTGTACATTCTACAAACGCTAGTTTGTAAAAATCTATAATATATAAATTTGTGAACTGAACGAACATTGTTTGATAATATACAAAGCGGTTGCAGCAGCGTTCGTATATTTGTTCGTATCTTTGTAGATGAAACGAATGCTTTGTAAAATATACAAATATTTCTTTGTACAATGTACAAACGGTCATTTGTATTATTTACAAAGTCGTTCGTAGGCTGAAAAGAACAAACAGCTTTTTAGAATATAATAATTGTTTTGTACATAGTACGAAGCTTTTTTTTGGGTGTTGAATGAGGACTTAATGAGTATAACTGAATGGGCTGAATCTAATAGGCTCAAGCTAAACCCCATTAAATCATATATCTTGCCGATTTCTAAACCCAATCACTCTCTCTCTCTCTAGGATACCAGTTATTTTTCTTAATGGGGTCGAACTAAACTTTGTTGATGAAGTGAATAATCTTTGTTACCACATTAATTCCTCACTTTCCTGCGTAAACCATATCAATTCTGTAGTATGTAAGGTCTACTACGTCCTGCGGAGCTTGAGGTGGACTGCGTCGTTTGTTCCTATCGCAACTAGAAAAAAGTTAGTACAGCAGCTCATAATGCCTATCATATCTTACTCGGATGTTGTATATAGAAGAATTGATTCCAGATCCAAACTTAAGCTACAAAAGCTTTCAACAACGCACTAAGATATGTTTATGGTCTTCGGAAGTTTGACCGCATCAGTCAGTGGGCAATCAAATACTTGGTTGCAATTTTTTTAATTACCTGGATGCTAGAAACTGCATATTCTTATATAACATGATGCATACCAAAACACCCAACTATCTATCTGAGAAGCTTCAATTTTGTAGATCTAATAGAAATCTAAGCCTCACTACTCCTGTATATAATTATTTCAACTCCAACAGACTATTTTTCGTGAACGCAATCAGATTGTGGAATTCGTTGCCTGTTAGAATTAAAAGTATCTCTAATAAGCACACCCTTAAGCATGAAATTTTTCTATACTTTTCTTAATACTGTCTCTTCGTCTTTCTATCAACATCTGTATAATTAATTTTAAGTCCAGATTTGCTAATTACTTGTATTTTGTTGTTATAATTAAGTGTTTTTTCACCTTATTTCTTTTTAAATAACTTAATTATTAGCTTGAAATAGTATTTACTTTTTCGGTTGTATATCCAATAACTTGTTGAAAATTTGTTAATTCGTATTGCATTTAGAAGACTATGTTTTACATGGAAACATTAATTTAAATAAATAAATAAATAATAATATTGTGTTATATTATCAAATTAGATACTTTGTTTTACAAACCTTTTTGGAAAGAGCAAACAACTCACATTTAAGTTTCATCATAAAGGGAAAGTCCTAGAAAAGGCGTTAACTATGTTTGGTGATTGCACGGGAGAAATCTTTACAAAAACGTATTAAATTAATTTTGATTGTGTAGACACAGTTATGACAGTGACAGCAGAAAGCCGATAGCAAATACCACGTCTTGAAAGCAAATAGGACCTCCTACTCTAATATTTTAAATTATTTTGAGTTTAATTTCTTTATGACGTAGAATAACGTCTTACAGCACGGTTGTAAGAAGCTCATTTTCACAAATTTTTTCAAGCATATTTAAGGATTATAGTTGACACTTTGGGGTAAAGCTACAGCCTTTAATATTAATCGTACACAAATATCTAATTTTGGGTTTTGTCACTTCTTTAATAAAGTCACAAAATAGCAAAATTTAAAAACAAGAAATTCATGTATTCGTACATAGTAAAAAATTTTAGGGTAAATTTTATCTTTTTATAACATATATGTGGTATAAACTTTTTTTATTCCAAATAGTTTATAAATTCTATACCACTCAATATTATAAAAATAATAAAACAAATATTATAAGTATAATTTTATAAGGATATCATGTGTAAATCAAAATATATTCTGGTTCGAAAGTAAAAAATTCACCGAAATCGGGAAATTTAAAAATATAGTGGTTTCGATTGGTCTGACGAGAAAAATGGTCTGGAAAAATTTATAAGATTTGATGGTAGAACTATTAAAACATTTTTGTTTTGGACTTATATTGGGGGTTGGAATTAGTTTTAAAGGTTTTCTAAGAGATGGCGTAACTATCAATAGATCGCATCGGGCACACCTGTGGCTATATTCATTTCAAAGCACATTGTCTAAGCTTCATTTTTCAGTATGTGTCATTCCACTGAAGTGTAAACAACATATATTTTTTTCTCAGTGAACATGTCGACTTTCGTTCCAACAAAACGCAATTTGCGGGAAGGTTTACTTTTGTGCTTCCATTTGAAGAAAAAAGCGGTTGAAGCACAACGCACGCTTACTGAGGCTTACGGGGACTATGCTCCATCGATTTCTACTTGTGAGTACTGGTTCCGTCGGTTTAAAAGTGGTGATTTTGATACGGAAGACAAAGAGCGTCCGGGCCAGCCGAAAAAGTTTGAAGATGAGGAATTGGAGGCTTTGCTCGATGAAGACCCGTGTCAAACCCTTCAAGAATTGTCAGAATCATTGGGAGTCGACTTATCAATGGTCGGCAAACGCTTGAAGGCCATGGGAATGATTCAAAAGCAAGGAAATTGGGTGCCGTACCAGTTGAAGCCGAGAGACGTTGAACGGCGATTTTGCATGTGCGAACAACTGCTTCAACGGCATAAAAGGTAGAGTTTTTTGCATCGTATTGTCACTGGCGATGAAAAGTGGATCCATTACGATAATCCTAAGCGAAAAAAATCGTGGGGACCACCCGGCCATGCATCAACATCGAGGGCCAAGCCGAATATTCATGGCGCCAAGCTTATGCTGTGTATTTGGTGGGATCAGAAGGGTGTCGTGTACCATGAGCTGCTAAAACCTAACGAAACCATCACTGGGGAACGCTACCAACAACAATTGATGCAATTGAGCCGAGCATTAAAGGTTAAACGGCCGGAATATGCCAAAAGACACGACAAAGTGGTTTTTCAACATGACAACGCACGGCCACATGTTGCAAGAACCGTCAAGGAAACGTTGGAGACGCTGAATTGGGATGTGCTACCCCACCCGCCTTATAGCCCAGACATAGCCCCTTCCGACTACCACCTGTTCAGATCGATGACGCATGGCTTGGCTGAGCAGCGCTTCACTTCTTACGAGGATACCAAAAAATGGGTCGATTCGTGGATTGCCTCAAAAGACGAATCGTTCTTCCGGCGCGGAATCCATATGCTGCCAGAAAGATGGGAAAATGTTGTAGCTAACGATGGACAATACTTTGAATAATATACATTGTACCGTTGTTTCTAAATAAATGCTCAAAAACCGAAAAAAACCTTTAAAATGAATTCCAACCCCCAATATGTTGGAAATAGTATAAAATTTATGCTCATATTTTTTATTGTGTATGAGAAAAGTTATACACAAGCTGCTTCAGTAGCTAGTTAGGGTTCGTTCATAAACTGCGTTACCAATTTGTGGGAGGGAGGGATTTTGATATGCACTACGGTAAGTAACGGTCTGGGGGAGGGGTTTAAGATATTGTAACGTAACCAAAAATTGAAAAAAAAAACTCAAAAAATTCAATTTACAATTTTTTATTTTTGCAAGAGTGTGTTATAAAATGAAGAAAAGATGTCTCTTAAGAAAAATATATTTTTATGAATTTAGTAGTTAAAATTTAAAACAGTTGTAATTTGTTCCCGCTGATAAGGTTCCCGCAGATAAGGTTCTGCATACGAAAAAACCAGAAATTATTCATGAAGGCTAAGCATTTTTTAATACTTGTAAAAACAACATGTTAAAAAAGTCAAATCGTTACAAAAATCAAAGGGAATACCATTACATTTTTTTTAATAGATCATAAAATTTTGTGTCAAACAGAAATAGTTTTTTCTTAAAAATGATTTTTCTTATTATTGTTTTAACGACTAAAACAACTTTTGCACCGTTTTTGGAAGAAACAGAAATTTGTTGGGCCTTTTTTGAAATAAGATTAAAAATTTATTCAAAACTTTATTGTGCAATGACTTTCTTTAGTTTTCAAGATATGAGAATTTTTTTGGTGTCAAACAAACGGAAAATTTTTTAACTTTATTATCATTTTTAATTAGTTCTGGTAAATTATTGTAGGCCCTAGGAAATGCACATACGTAGCGTTGTTTTGTGACCTCTCGACTGCATCTCGCCAAAACTAAAAGGCCTATTACGGTTCACAGCAATAAACTACTGTGTCTTCTTACGAGTAGACACAACATTCAAGAAGACACAACAGTTTCGAGCTATTATGGTTTACAACAATACGTTGTGTTACGCTTGATTGTGGAACGTATGTAGAATTCCTTGCTCGACTGGTCCAGGGTTGCTTCGGAGAAAAATAAAAACGAACTCTTCGAACGAATAATAGGTATTATTTTAAAAAGTATTTTCTAAATAACAAAAAGTACTACTACGATAAAAATTTTTTTGCGAAATGAACGGAAAGAATTGTGAACCTATATTTAAATCCGTTCATTTCAACTGGCGTCAATTCAAATTCCATTTCAAAAAAGGATCAAATCTAGTTTAATGAAATAACTGGATTTTAAAATGTTTCTAAGTACAAGGAAGCATTTTTTTACGAAGATTATAATGGTATTAAATGGAATGGATTTAGTGGAATTACATCAAAAAGGGCAGATAAACGTTTCAAACGCCCCATTAGTAAAAGACGAGAATGTTATTCTGCCACCACTGCATCTCAAGCTGCGATACATGAAACAATTTTTAAAAAAATTGGATGTAAACGGCGACGCTTTTTCTCATCTTAAGACGGTGTTCCCAAAACTAAGTGAAGCGAAAATAAAAGGAAGTATTAATTTCTTTCTTTCCATACATTGTTTTATTTTAAAAATTTTAATCCGTTTTGTTAAAATTTAAGTATTTTCATTGGACGTCAAATTCGTAAAATTATGAGTGGTGTGAGTTTTATGAACAAGCTAAGTTTGGTTGAAAAACGTGCATGGAAGAGTTTTGTTGAGCTATACGATAATTTTCTTGGAAATCACAGACGCGAAGACTATGTAACGGTTGTAAACGAATTTTTAAATGCGTATGGTGAAATCGCCTGCAATATGTCTATCAAAATACATTTCCTGCATTCGCATTTAGACTTATTCCCAAATAACCTTGGCCAGTTCAGCGATGAACAAGGGAACATTTTCACCAAGAAATGGCAAAAATTTAAAAGTGCTTCGAAGAAAAATTAAAATGATATCAGAATATTTCTGGTCGATGAAACAAAAGACTGATGATGCTTAGTTAAGAAAAACAGTTCAAGAAAACATTTTTGAGTTGAATGGCCAAAAACTGTTTTTTTCTTGTAGAAAATTTAATTTCATGAAAAGGTTTATAATTCAGTCAATTAGAGTAAGTTCGGCATATATGGCCCATGTGTGTAATATGGCCCATAGCAATATTTCCTAACTGAGAAAGGCTAGACACGCCACTGTCTACTCAATTCAGACATGAACGAACTGGTCATTGCTCATTGTAATGTGGTGAGTCAGTCGAAACAGATGTGTACAGGACAGCACTTGATAATTTTTTGGCGTTGTCGTTGGAATTTTTTGGTAAGTTTAATTACGCGTTTTTTAATTAAATTGTTGTGTGAATATTCTTGGGTTTGTGCAAATTATATAGTGCTAAATGTTTTGTTTGCTTATGTAAAAATGAATCTGGAAAATAGTTAATAAAGTTTGCAAAAATTAAAAGCATAGTAGAAAAAAACAGTGTTGATAATATGGCTCATCATAAATGCTGGTAATATGGACTAGTGGACCATATTTGACACATGTTTCTAGTTAATATTTCATTTCTATTTTCTTTTTTAGCTACAAGGATATAAATGGCTCCGAACTCTAAGCAAGTCCAAAAGCAACGACAGACATGGCGCAAAGAAGATATGGCGCATGCAATTACGGCCATCAAAGAAAAGCGAATGGGGTTCTTAAGGGCATCCAAACAGTACAATGTACCTAAAACCACATTACGATTACGGTGGCAGAGAAGGGAAGGCCGTTAGAAGAAGTAGTAGCAGCCAAATTAGGCATAAAACCGATTTTTTCACCACAACTCGAAGAATCGCTTGTTGACTATGTATTGCTTATGGAAGCGAAATTGTTTGGTCTAACAAGAAATGATATAAGATCATTAGCATTTCAATTAGCTTTGAAGAACAATATTCCAAACCCGTTTTCAGTAGCAAAGGGAACTGCAGGAAGAGATTGGTTGCGTTTATTTCTAAGACGTCATCCATCTCTGTCCTTCTGTCAGCCGACCGGAACATCTATAGCTCGTGCAAGAGGATTTTCAAAAGAAAGCGTCACCGTTTTCTTTGACTTGTTGGAAAAAGAAATGGCTACGTACAACTTTTCTCCAAATAACATTTACTATGTAGACGAAACAGGAATTTCTGTTGTGCCCGCAAAAATGCCACAGGTATTGTCTCTGAAAGGTCGGAAGCAGATAGGAGCACTTACTTCAGCAGAAAGGGGATCTTTGATTACTGTTGTTTTGTGTATGAGCGCAGGCGGGTCATTTGTACCACCTATGTTTATTTTTCCTAGGAAGAGGGAAAATCCTCTTCTAATGAAAGGTGCACCGCCAGGATCAATTCACGCAAATCATCCTTCCGGATGGATTCAAACGCATTTGTTTACTTAATGGTTCGAGCACTTTCTTGCAACAGTTAAACCTTCTGCATCGTCTCCTGTATTGCTCATATTGGACGAGCATGCAAGCCATACGAGAAACATTGAAATCATTGACTTGGCTAGAAGTAACCATGTTCACATCCTTTCGATTCCTCCACACTCTAGCCATAAGATTCAACCTCTGGATAAATCTTTCATGGGACCCTTGAAAAAAATATTTGACTGAGGAAATAAGATGTTGGGTCATAAATAATGGAAAAGCATTAACACATTTTGATATAATTCAACTGTTCGGTCAAGCTTATATGAAAGCTCAAACTGGTGAAATTGCTGTCAAAGGATTTTCGTCAACTGGAATATGTCCTTTTAATAGGCAAATCTTTAGCGATCACGATTTTCTCGCAGCGGACGAAGTTGATGCAACAGTTGAGAATGTGCAAAATGTAGATCCTTTACAACTACCAACCGCTTTACCTGAAATGGTGCAATTAGAACAAATTCCCGATGAAACACCTTCCACTTCCACTGGCATTCGGTCAACTTCTTACATAATGGCCTCAAGAAATTTCTCCTATTCCGGTCCGAGTTAAAAAAATTCAAATCGAGGGCGAATACCAGGAAAGGCACAACTGATATCATCATCACCGCATAAAAAGAATCTAGAGGAATCTATTAAAAAAACAATGACAAACAATTTAAGAATCAAAACACACGCGGAAAACGTATCGGGAAAAAAACATTTTGAAAAAGAAGGTAGATATGAATTATATTTGTAGTTAGGTTTGAAAAAGGTTTTTCTTAAAATTTACTTTTCAGAAGAAAAATCAACGTACAGCAGAGTCTTCATCAGACTTTGAAGACAATTTTACAGCAGATGATTCATCAGATGCAAGTCCTGATAGGACTAATATGGAAGATGCCAAATGCATATATTGCTCAAGTCTTTTTTCCGAAGATAAAGGTGGAGAAATATGGTTGCAGTGCGTTTTATGCGCAATGTGGCCACATGAACTGTGCAGTGGAAACGAAAAAGAATATTTTAGTTGTGAATTTTGTGTATAAGTTGTGTTTAATATGGACCACCCTAGTCCATATTCAACACACGGTGGGCTATATTAGTCGCACATTTTTGAAAAGTGATATTTTGAAGTTCCTTTAATTTTTCCATAATATCTTTTTGTTGTGTTTTTTGTAACGTAATTCTTTTATGGAGACTTAATATAAAATGAATTTAAAACAATTTAAAAAAAATTTTATGTTTTCAAATTAAACTGGCTGTTTTATTTCAAAAAAAGTTAAGGGTAGGCCATATTTACCGAACTTACTCTACTAGCCAATTTTTAAAAACTAAATTGCGTCATACAATAACAGATAGTGTGGTGTCTATATATAATAGTTTGTACAAAAATCGTGAAAGTTGGAAAATATTAAAAAAATTTAAAAAATTGAGTTTGCCGGACAAATATACATGGATTTATCAAGTTTAAAAAATTAAATAAAATTATTTGCCTTTTATTTACGGCCAAAGCCCAGTTTAAAATAGCAACATACAACAAAAAGGCCGAATAACAACAACACGTTATCATATATATATACTTTTATTAAAGCCAATACTTTTATGATTTCACCAACAATGTTAAATAAATAATAAAACAATGCTTAAATGAATTGCATTTATATTTACTTCGCTTCTCGATTGCTGCCACTAAATCAAAGTGATATTTTATCCCAAATATCGACATCGACAACTTCGAAAATTTCGAAGTTACAACATGTTGCCATAGAATTTGCTAAGTGCGACTGCAGCACTGTCTGATCAGCAGAGTGACTAGCTTTATTTGTTTTGCATAAACTCAGTCGTTCTCGAAAGTATGTAAAATTTTTTCTGCCCTTTTTGGAAATTCTGCCCTCTTGAGAATAAAAATAGTAACCTCTAAAATTGAATCGTGCTCTTTTCGCGAAAATGTTGACCTCAATAGAAGAACAAAATCAGATTTCTCAAAAATGGCAGAAAGAGGGTAGAAAAAATACAACATTTTTTTGAGAAACGAAGACGCCATTAACAGTTAGAAAGCTCACTTCACGTAACAGAATATTCTTGATAACATATCAGTTTACAGCAGTGCCTGTCAACAATTAAAATGATCGTGTGTTGGTGAGCAGATAAAGTTGTGCACTAAAATAAATCCATTCAAATTCAAGCATTTTAAACTTATTTATTAACATAATGTGATTTTCAATTTATTTTGACTGTTTTTAGCATTGATTTCAACCAAGTTTTCTTCTTCTATTACCGAAATCCAATTCTTTACTTTATGCAAAAGAAATTGCTTTTTCTCTTTTCAAAGTCTTTGCATTTCTACATTATATAATTCCTGAACATCCTTATGAGACTATTCATAATGTCTTTTCAATAATTTTTCGTCGTTACTTTGAACGAAACATAACATAAAACGCATTTCATTCTTTGAAAAACGTTTGAAATCTTAAAATATTTTTCATACACAATCTCATTTGCCATATTCAATATTCATACATAAAATTTCTCGCAGTGGAGTGTCATAAAAAGCGCTCTCGTTGCTGTCTTAATAGTGATACCCAGTGGAAAAAAAGGGGTAAAAGCGATTCTAGTATCACTTCTCTGGGAGCCAGAAGTCCTTACCAACTGGATTCTTTTCTTTCTTCTTTTTGGTATAAAACGAGACAAAAAGCAATGCATGGCACTAACGCTTTTATCACAAGAGCTTACAGAAGTTGTTCTATGTAATATATTCAAAAACGACTTCTAAGAATTTACTTACAGGAGTCGTCGCAAGAACAACGCATAGAAGAGGTTACTTGCAACCACTTTTCACTTTTCCAAAAGTCCTTCTTGCTAGAGAACAACATATAGAAGAGGTAATTCAGAAGAGATCCTAGAACAACTTCTTTCAGTTTCATATAAATAATTCAGTCTTTTATTAGCACTCATATTAGTTTTAATTTATTATAGGAACTAATAAGAAATATAAAAAGTTTACCATAAAAAAATCACAATTAATTTTTGTAAAAATTACTTAAAATATTTTAAATTCAATTATTCTATATTTAATGAGCTAATATTCCTACTATAGCCCTATTCTGGCAAAATAACAATTGTTACCCAGTATTTTTTAATATTTCTATGTATTTGTTGTAATTTTTTGAATTCAAAACAAAATTTGAAGCTCAAAAATAAGAAATTTTGATAAAAATTGTCACTTGCTTTTCAGATAGTCACAACTTCATTAAGATTTTTTTTTTTAACTTAAAATTTTCTTTAAAAAAAATTACAACAAACACATAGAAATATTAAAAATACTTATTGTTACTTTGCCAGAATAGGGCTACTAATTTGGTCCTTAGCTTAAAGTTTTCCAAACAAACTGGCGCAGAATGGATCAACACCGTTGTAGCTACAATATTCATTGGCAAGAGCGCTAGAATTTGCTTGAATTGGTGCGCATGGCTGTTTATCAGTCAAAAGCATACTAGCAATATTATTGCTATTTGCGCTGTTTTTAATTTTTTTTTAATAAACACTGCTTTATCCTTCCATTCAATGTAATAAACCTCTTAATTTTCAATAAATTTAATAGTTTTTAATAGTTTCACTTTGTTATAAATTTTCTACAATCGCAGACATGCATTGACAGACGACAATAAATGACGCGTTGCGCAATTTGAACTGAACGTGCGTCCAGTTTTCGTAAAGTGCTTTCATACAGAAATAAACACGTGTAAACAAGCTTTCATTGCAATTAACGAAAATATGTTGATGACTTCCAAGTGATGCAATAAAAGTGATTATAGGAGGTGTAAAATGGTTGCAAAAAAGCGATTATAGAACTGCTTTTGAATGCACCCCTTGCCAAATATTCTACTGGGATTGAGCGAGAGAGCGTAAGAATGCGTGTGAAACGAGAGAGCTCTGAGGAGCCCAGATCCGCTTGTAAAAATGTGTCGGTGATAACATTGTAATGCAGAACTGTAATCAAAAGCAAAATCTTGTTTGTGCCCACTTCTTGTTTGTGATCACATTATTTTATTTTTATACTTCAAAAACAGTTTGACTCTATTCGTCCGAGTAGTAACATCGTATTTACAAACAAGAAGTTTTGCAGTGAATTGTGTTTGTGAAAACCATTAGTCTTTGTGTCGGCCTTTGTAGTCTAGTGTAGAGTGCGCTAGACTATCAACCCAGAGGTCCCTAGTTCGAATCCGGGCTCGGGCATGGTTCTTTTCACTTTCTTTATTCTTTCCTGCACATTTAAGAATTATGGAAAACAAAAAAATCCACAGCTAAATTGTGGAAAATGTGGAATTAATGGACAGGAACAACTAAAGGCTGGAAATGCTTACCGAGGTTAGCACTAGCCTCGGTTAAAAGCAATTCAAATTGTCTTTCACGGTTGTTTCGCCTAATTAATTATTCACGTATGGTTCCAATCAATTCCTCTAAATAATCTATTCTTTCCTTTCAGGTCAAAGACCAAACCTTGTTTGTATAAGGCGCATGCCTTGGTTCTTTAATCTTTTTTTAAAAAAAAATGTTAAAACCAGAACAAAGGTTTATGTATAAAATAACAAAGTATTATTAAACATTAACTTTGAAGTGCTACATAAAAGGTAATAAATTCGTTCATTAAATTGTAAAAATTATTGTTGAAATAATTTGTGTTGTCATTTGCATTTGTTTGCTTCTTTTCGGTAAGTTCCCTTTCGTTTTCGTTGTGTATTTGGCGTAGAGAGGATTTTCGTTAAACTTATTTGTGTTCTCTCCAATTTTGTGAGTCATATATTTGTTCTCTTCTTTGTTATGCATACCTACTCCCATCGTCGCTTGCTGTGTAAGGTAAATGTCATCAGTGTTTTAGCGGCCATGTCCGAACAAATGTAATTGAGAATTGTAAAAAAACTTCGGAGGCCCCGCAGCACATTGTATTTAAGAAATAATTGGTTACGTCAAGTGTCCATTTACCACTGGGGGGTGACGGCCACTGGTTTACAGAGAACAGGCCAGTGTCGGGCAAACCAATACATTAACATTCATACTTGTGTGTGTGCCTGAGAGAGCGATAGCGCTATTTTTGTTTTGTGTACGTAAATAGTTGCGCAGCGAAATATTGCTTTCATGAACAGTGATGTTACATCAAATTTGTCTGAATACTATACCGTAGAAACAGTAAAATTTACTGTATTTAAAAAAAAACAAAAACGCAAGTATTCATAAAAAAGCTTTATTTATAATTAAAAAAAAAATATTTCAATAAAGTTAAAAAATTAAGTAAAAAAAACGATAACAAACAATTAATAATGTTTAAAATTAACGTATTAAAACAAATTATAATTTAAAAAGGTACATATTAGGTTTGTAAAATCTGTAAAATGGTGTAAGAAATCAAGGTACAAGTGATGTCGAAGTCGTTTGCTAAGGCTGTCCTGTGAATGAGTGAAAGAGACAGAAAAGTTGATTTTGTATGGTTTGAAAACTTAAGTGTTGAATTTTTACAACAAAAATTAAAATTCGCTGTCACCTTGTTTTCTTACACAATGGGTTTGTAACATACATAAGTCTTAAAGTCTTTAACATAGTCTTATTATTTCAATTACATGTAGTTTCATTTATCAGTTTTTATATGGTATATTTATGAACATATTCTGTAGATTTATAAAAAATTGAATTTGAGGATTTTTTGGTGTTAAAATAATTTGCATTTGCTTTCGTTGTTTGGTATTTTTTTTATAAGTTGGCACAAAAACATTCAAAGTTCACAAAGATAATTTTATAAAGTGTTGCTTTTTTAAGGGAATTTCGCAATGCTGCTATTTTAAGGGAATTTTACTATAAAAAGTTAAGGTAGGTAGATGGTAGATAGATAAAAATATTTTTTCGCAAAAATTCTATTTGTGTATTTTAATAAAATTACTGTACAAAACGTTCATTTAAGGATACAAATTCATAATTACTGTATTTTACTCACTAATTACTGTTTGCCTGTACGTGGCTCAGAATTACTGTAAAAAACAGTAATTGCTGTACATGTAACATCAGTGTTCATGAATGCTGAACGTCAACTGACATGCTTGGCGTTGACAAAATTGATCTCACAGTCAGTGTTGCCGTTTTCACTGCAATTGAAGTATTTCACTTCTTTTTCAGGGCTAACACTTCAACACTTCCTCTTTGTTATGAACACTTCGATTTGGTACAGAGTGCTATTTTTTTTTGAAAATTGCAATTATGATTACTAGTAAATCTCTAAACCGAAATTTAGAAATAGCAGTTATAGCAGTTTCATGGTTTGCAGCATTTGTTTTCAAAGTTGTGTTGTTCTTTATTCGCTCATCTCTAAAACGAAAATAAAAAATGACAGACTGACAAAGTTGGCAGCATTTGTTTATGTGATTGTATTGAATTGTTTTGTGTATTGGTTCGTTTTACTTTATATTTTTTTTTTTCAATATAAAGATGAGTATTTCAACCGTTGAAACCAATTTTTGTGTTTGCCATCTAAATATTTGTCGCTTCGCTTCACTCCTTTTTTGAAGAAATTTAATTTCACTTTGCTTCACTCTTTTTTTGAAGAAATTTAATTTCACTTCGCTTCACTTCACTCTTTTTAATATTTCACATCTCAAATTACATGTGAATAGGAAATTCGAAAATGCCCGACACTGATCTATTGTGACATTTTTAGGCATATTCACCTCGTTACATTAATTCATCGGTTTTACTACCCGTTAAATTCGCCGCATTGCTATATACTGTTGCGTTCAAAATAATAGCAGTGCTCTTATATTCAGACATGTTTGGATAAATAGAACTAATCTACAAATTGCGAATCCGGTAAGCCTATTATAATTCCTATGTGTATTTTCAACACTGGTTCCAAATCTGTACTCAGTTTCCCCCTGCATTGTAAAATTTTCAAGATACAGGGTGTTTTACGTTTTTGGCACGTGTTTAGTATTATTGATCTACAATCTAAACTACTCACCATAAAATAAAAAACTATATTTTGTAATTTAGAAAAAATATCAGCTTTTTAATCAGTATATCATCCACTATCGTATCATGTGCGGTAGCGGAGCAAAAATTTTGAGGATATCCAACGAAATATCAACAAATTTTGTATCTTTTGTTTTAGCGGAGCTGTTATTTTCCAAAGTTAGAATTTAGAAAAAAACTGTTGATTAAGTGTATTTTTACATGAAAAAAAGACATTTTAAATTTGGACGATTACAGCTCCGCTAAAACAAGAGATACAATATTTGTTTATATTTCGTTGGATAATCTCAAAATTTTTGCTCTGCTACCGCACATGACATGATAGTGCCTAATATATTGATTAAAAAGTTGGTATTTTTTCTAAAATACAAAATATTATTTTTTATTTTATGATAAGTAGTTTAGGTTCTAGATCAATAATACTAAACACGTGCCTTAAACGTAAAACACCCTGTTATTGAAAAAATTTTACAATATAGGAGAAAACTGGGTACAGATTTTGAAGAAGCGTTAAAAGTACATATGGATGTACCGGATCCAAAATTTGTAGACAAGTATTATTTATACAAACATGTCTGAATATAAGACTACTGCTATTATTTTGACTACAGCTGTACGTAGCTTAATAAGAGATGAATGATAATAACAATCTAAAAGCTAGAGATATAGAAATTAATATGAAAATAATGATTTTAAAAAAGTTTCGGAACTAAGAACTTGTAGAATATTTTTATCTTTACAAAACATTGAAATTGATCAGATATAGTAATTAAATTAATTTGATTATTGTTATACATAAATTATTGTCAGACTCACTCTCTTTTGTTGCTATTATCATTGGTGTTGTTACCTATGATTGCAATGATTGTTGCTGCCATTCGAACAGCAATAACAACATCAACAATAGCAGTAAATATGGCGGCGCTTAGCAGATTATAATCACCGACAGCAATAATTTGCATTTAAAATTTGCTATAATTCTCGATTGAAATAAAAAAAAAAATCAAATTTTAAAAAAATTCACAAAATGCTTTAATCTGCGATGTAGTGATGAAAGGCTGTGGTTGGAGTTGACAAAATGCAGGTTTGAACCACCAACAACCATAACAGACTAAGCATTTTGTTCATGGGAAAGCGGGGGAAAGGGATGGCGCATGCCACTATTCAAATCTGCCAACTCAAACACAAAGCAACTCAAACTAATGCGTGAGCGGGTTAGCACAGTGACAGGACATTATCCTTTGACAGCTGTAGCAATGACGTCAACTGCATTTAACGGTATTTATTTTAATTGGACACTTTTTAAGTATTGTTTTGTTTTATTTTATTTTCAGCTCTGTTGTAGTTGTAGCCACAACCATTAGTTTAGTATAACAATGATATAAATCCATTTTATAAATATGTACTAATATCAAATTTAAGCTAAGCTGACAGTTTTTTAATTTTGTTTGAAATTTTACGCTATCGCCTAGGAAAGGGCGTTAGTGAGCAATTATAGAATTTGCTGTTGTGTTTGAAAAAATGCCAAACCGGAGGAAGAAGGATCTCTTTTTCATATTCGATCTTAATAAAAACCGCTGTGATGTTATTTTTTCATAGCAAGACCGGGACGCTTAAAGCGTCTGAGTTCAGTTAGAAACACTCAGCACAACATGACAGCTGTTTGATTTTTTCTACTTTGATTTTTTTTGTTTCCGATAAATTGGGACCAAAATATCTTGAGACCGGCTGAAAAGGATTACTTGTTTTATGCCACCTAGCGAGGAGAATATGCGTTTAAAAACAAACAAAAAATGTACTTTAAAAAATTTTTTTTTTGTTATTTACTAAATAAAATTTTTAAATTGAAGTCTTTTCACAATAAATATCAACGCTAGTGGAATTCGTTGAAAAAAATTTACGCTATAACTTTTGAACCCTTTCATTTCATACCTTTGGAAAAGTAATAGAACGTAAAAAAAATTAAAATATTGAAAATGAAAAAAATTATATCGCCTGTTGCTGGCATTAAGCTTTGAAATTAAAAATGGGTCATGTAACTACAATTTTTTCAAAAGTTTAATATTTTTCCCTCAATATAAAATTTCCAATGATATCCTGTTTAAGAAAATCGCATTTAAATTAAGCTTCGTTGTCTCAAAATATACCCTATTTTGGCATTCGCATGGCTTTGGGTCCACGAAAAAACCTCAAAACGAAAATTGTATTTAAATTGACTGAGCTACGTTGTCTCAAAATATACCCTTTTTTTGCATTCACATTGCTATGGGTCCGCGAAATAAATTTAAAAACCAGAAACTCCGCATTTCCGGATTGGTTTTCTAAACAATAAACTAATCTTAGCACAAAATTTTAGCCAAATCGGAGATGGTCAGTGAAACTGATATAACACTTCAATGAGAAATGGGCGAGATACTGAAAACAGTTTGTTCCTACTTTGACGAAATATGTTTAACTAAGAAGCCCGTGTGGCGTTAAAACGCCAAAATCAAACATACCTAGATTTTTTTATCAAGCTTTTGAATAGATTTCTAGCTCATCAAAATTGAAATGAAATTAATTTGGGCTTCTTGCAATATACGCGGTATTGCACGCGCAACGACGATATAATGTAAGCATATTTAATTTCATACCCTAATTTTTTTAAATATACTGGAGTAAGAATATTTCTTGATTTACAGTTGAAAAATGCTTGAACAAATATATTTTATTACCAGTTTCCAATTTCTTAATAAATTTTTGTGTAAATTTTTAAAAATCAAAAAATTTTCCGACCAACAGCTTAGAAATCTCTTTTGAACTGTAAGAAATCATTCCAGTATCACTTTGATATTAAATATATCAATTCATAGCTTTAGCTGTCAGTATAACAGTTTCATTGCTATTAGCCGATAGGTGGCGCTAAATATTTTTAGGCATATGCTGAAATTAAGAAGAGGAAAAGCAACATAACAACAACAAATATATGCAAACTTTAACACGCTATAACTTAAAAAATATAAATTTTTTAGAAATAAGCAGTCAAGTTTGCACATCTACAGGTCTAAACCAACCAAACCATACTAAATTTATTAAGATTGGACTTGTACTCAAAAAGATTTATGCCGGACAAATTAGTGTTTGCTTAATATATATAAGATGCAAATTTTTTATAACATATTGTGGTTAAGAAAATAGGTTGAAACATTTTTTAAAATTTTGTATGAAATATTTTACATTGATATTAAAGGCAATGTGTTGAATTTAAAAACTTGATGATTTTATCAGTATATATATTGATTTTGACAAATATTTTGTGCCCCATATTTGTAGGCAATGCTTGAATTTCAAAAATCGACCTTTAGCGCTTATATGTCTATACGTTATATATCCATCAATAAGCCGATTCCTGAAGATTGGTGGAACGTTGCCGGTTTCAGTCGCTTCAAACGAACCCTCGTTTTCGTCGCTTCGAAAACTCGAGTTTTACTTCTGATGCATGTTTTAGCATTAGAGGTAAAACTGGAGAAGAAAGGCTCAATGGGTTAGTTCTTAAAAATGTTTACAGGGATGTGGAAGTGACCACAGAAGAAATTTTAAATGCACTAGCCCGAACACAACTATATATATTATTATTATATATAAAAAAAGTTTGGAAGAAGTCTAAAAAAAAATTAAAAATCGCCACCGAAATTTTTTTCTGGGTACGCACCTGATTAAAGGAGTTAATGAGTAGATTTCCTTTTAAACGTACATTTGAGTGGAACGAAATGTATGGAAGAAAAAAATCTTCATCGACTTCATATATTTTTGAAAACTCCTCGTCAAAACAAATTTTTCTGTCTCCTTTGTTTTTTCTGCGACATAACTTTTGACTTTGCTAGAGAGTTTTTTTATTTCAGAGCCATATTTTTTTGCAATGAAATTAGTTTTCAATCTGAAATCTAAAATCTTACGTCCCAATATTTTTGATGCAGACCTCTTAATAAGGTCATAATTAACAACCTGTCATGAGTTGCCTTTGTTTCAATCATAGTGAAATAACTCAAAAATATTTGTTTTTTTTTTATTTTGAAAAACCAAACTCTTAGAGATCACCCTTTACTTTACACTGGTTAAACATAAATCTGATAGCGTAGAAACTGTTAGTTTTACATTAAAACTGTTAAGGGCTGTTTGACAATTAACTGTTTGAAGATAACTACCTGGTCTACAATTTTGTTGCTAGCATATTTTATGTCCATCACAGTGTAGTGAAAATATTGGTGAATGACCAATTTCGGTGAACTTCGAACCGTTTTAATTAAGAGGTTTTCATCAAAAAAATTGGGCTGTTAATTTTTCGATTTCAGATTCACTGGACTACGGTCGCTACTATGAATGATAGTATTTCTTAAAATTTAGAAGAAAGACGCAAATTTTTGAGAGACAGCTTAAAAAAAACGTACAAACTGCTTCAAAGAAAAATAAAAAGAGCTGGTGACTAAAATTTCCCAATTTATTTCACAGTATAACAAAAATTGAATGCTAGTAGAAGTACTAAGAAGCGATTTCTTAATACAAATAAAGAATGGCTAAGTAATTCTATTGGTTTTGAAAACTCCCAGGGCAATAAAAAGGGCTGTCCATCAAAATATTTCGACGATAGTTGTAGTAGTTGTATTAATTTTGATAAAGACCCTGCAGTCCGCGTCATCGTTGATGAATACGTCATGATGATTTCTTCAAGAAACTTAATGCATGAGATACACTTTGTCAATAATTCTTAAAAAAAAATCTGTCTTGGTTTCGTTCATCGAAATCCGAAAGTTTTTAAACAGTGCACTAACTTGGAACTTCTATATGAGATTTTCGTCAATAAAATGATAACCGAATCAGAATGTTTCGTAAAAGATGAAGAAAAATCGTGCATGATTTATTTAAGATTTCTTTGTGACTGGAAATATTTCATCATGTTCTTAAATGTTCATGTTCTTTAATGTTTAACACAGCTTTTTAATAAGTAAAATAAAGTATGAAATTCTAATTCCTGATACCATTGAAATATATTATATATACCTAAATGACCGAAAGTACCTAAATGACCGAGCTTACTCATGAAGCTTCAATAAAGTTACACCTAAATATTTATTGTAGTAGCACAAATCAAATCATCATTCCATATTAAATGCAACAACCTTAGCAAATGTGTTGCAAGAGAAAAGTACTCTTTAACCTTTTTTTAAAAAAAAAAATATATAAAGCAAATGCGGAAACAAAAACAAAGTTATTAAATTGGACTAGAGCACTAAAACCAATTCAAATCGATCACAATTTAATTCTATAATAAAATGGTTAAGGCTAAAAAACTGGCTTCTTAACGAGCTTCTGATCAAGTTAACATACATTTTGGCGCAGTTAGCAAATCGGCTTATATCATTAAAACCAATTTCAACCGATTCTCAATGAATTTCTAGAAGAAATTGTTCAACCAAAAAAATGGCTTTTGACCAAGTTAACATATTAGTATTGGCCAAATATGTTGAATATGTACCGCAATATAAAAAACTATTTAGCCAATTTAGTTTAGCAGTTAATACTACCTAATCCCACTCATTTTATTCGTTTCCCAAGCAAAATCATTTAACACAATGGTTTTGACCAAAAATATAGCTTCTGGCCAAGTTAAGGGATTTTTACAGAGTTAAGACCCAGCTAGATCGTTTTATCTAGCCCCAAATCACTCCCAAACCAAAATTTCATCCAAAACCAATGTAGGGCTTATTTGATTCCAGTTTTAGGCGATTTGGACACAGGGTGGGTGGTCGGACTTTAAGTAATTTTAGTACACATGTTGTGTGCATCCTAGATTACATATAGGCAACTTGGTTTTGACTACGCCTCTTTCGCCCTTTTCAACTAACTTAAATTTTGTTATTTGAAATACTTCTTACCATCATTTAATTTTAAAAGTTCTTATATTTTGCCTTCAAGAACATATTTTCAAAATTTTTAGCACGAGTTTTTTTAAAAACGAGTTTTTTTCGTTTTTAATATATGTTATTTTATTATACATATATTTATAAAACGTTGCTCTTAAATTTTTTAAAATCACCCCACAAAGAGGAGACTCGCTAAGTGCGCTTGCAGCGCCACACAATGGCGACATTTCTAAAAAGTGATTGCGAAAATCGATTTTGGTGTGGTAGAAATCCGCAAATCTAATGATGCAGTTTGATAAAAAATTACTCTTAACTCGAGAATATAAAATTTTAATTTATTTGGAGAAAGGGCTCGCTTTGTAGAGCTGATGAAAGTTGATGGTTTTTCGAGTTTTTTAATGTTACAATATTTTTATTTTTTTTTTTGTAGTTCAAGAAGAGGCTAAAATTTTTCTGCAAGTTATGAAAGAAAAGTTATTATTTTGCATATATGACATAAGCGTTTCTTGTACTATCATTTAAGTGATCAAATAGGATATTGTATGATTGAATATAGGAGGTACTGTACTTCTACGAAACATTTTTTTTACCCATTTTTCAACTTCGTATAGACTATTAAAAAAAAATTCGCAAAAGCGTAAGTTCCGACTGCAAAACTAAAGTTTCTGAATAATTTTAAACACAATGCATAAAATTTTGTTGTCGGAAAATGTCAAGAAAATGAGTTATAACGATTTTAATCAGGAAACCTGTGACTTTTTCATGCTCTTGCAGTTGAACTTGCATTGTGCGTGTTCTGGCATTTTTTATGATATAGTTCATAATAACTGAAAGGATTTGAATACTTGGATTATTATTTATATTATAAGCACACAAATAATATAAATAGAATTCTTGTTATACCAATGTCAATTTATAGGGTGCCACGAACATATTCCTGAAGTTCACATTTTTTATTAGGCAATAAGTGAAGATATTCTAATAATGATTTACACAGCAGGTAAAAAATAAAAGTAAAGGAGTTCTATTTTCTAGGTTTGTTTTTTATACAGGTAACTAGCTGAAACCCGGCGCGTTGCTGCCACTCTCCCTATTCAAACGCCCATAAAATGTTATCAGTTAAACAGCATGTCTAAATTGAGGTCAAATACTGAATTCCGAGACTGTGCGACCTATATCCACAAAGCTATTCGATATAACAATTTTGGGTTGTATAGGAAGTGCCACGCCCTCTTGATCACCCCTCATAGAATGTAATCAATTAAACTGCATGTGTACATGGAGGTCGAATACCGAATACCAAAACTGTGCGACATATAACTCCAAATATATTCGATAACACAAATTTGGGTTGTATGGGAGGTGCCACGCCCCCCGACAAACTCTAAAAAATTTTATCAGTAAATCTGCATGCGTAAATTTTGGTCAAATACTGAATTCCGATGCTGTGCGACCTATAACTCTAAAGCTATTTGATAGCACAAAGTTGGGTTGTATGGGAAGTGTCACTCCCCTTTTCCCTACGCCCATAAAATGTAAGAAATTAAAGTGCATGTATAAATTTAGGTCGAATACCGATTTCTTACGCTGTCAACCTATAACTTCAAAGCAATTCGATATTGCCAATTTGGGATGTAAGGGAGATGTCAGGCCTCCCTGTCCAACGCCCATAAAAAAAAAATCATTGAAACTGCATGTGTAAATTGAGGTCAAAAACTGAATTCCAAAGCTGAATTCCTATAAATTCAAAGCTATTCGATATCACCAATTTGGATTGTATGAGAGGTGCCCCTCCCCCTTGTCCAACTCCCATAAAATTTCATCACTGAAACGGTACGTCTAAATTGTGGTCGAATACCGAATTTCTAAGCTGTGCAACCCATAACGCTATTCGATAACACAAATTGTTTTTATATTAATGGGAGGTAAAAGAAGGTGTGGCATTTCTTCTTAAACCATCTCGTACTCAAAGCAAAGCCACTTACAAAATTTGAGCTCAATCGGACCAATAGTATCGGAGTATTGTGATATTTCCAAAAGTAGGCGTAAATGAAGTGTGACAACGCCCGTTTTTATTAAAGTTAGTGACAGTCATCATAAGAACTTATTTACCAAATTTTAATTTAATACGACCAAAACCTTCTTAAATATAGCATTTTTATTGGTTTGTGGGCGATAAAAGGGGTGTGGCATTACAAATCACGATTCATTTTTATATGTACAGATATTGATTTGTGGGCGCTAAAAGTGGGCGTGAAAACATTTATGTATCGTGACTGCCTCTTGGAGCACCTACACAGCAAGTTTCAGTATAAAAATGTGTAGAACTCCGGAATTGCCATGATTTCGAAAAAGTGAGCGTATATATATTGCGACGAAAAAGTTATTTTTGTACAGTTACTGACAGTTACCATCTGAACAAAATGATAATATCTTAGTTTTTACGATCGAAACCGTCTGATATATATCCCTTATTTGGTTTGTGGTCGATAGCGCAAATTTGGCTTGTATGGGAGGAACCACGCCCCCTCGTCCAAACGTTACCAAACCTCACAGGAACAATCTATCACCTCGGCAAACGTTGTTCTGCCACAGACCGCCTTACTGCCATACACGAAAATGTCAAGAAATGTCAAATATATTCACCATTTTCAGTATAGCTGCCGAAAGTAGCCATGTGCACTAAATAACCACATTTTAGTCTAATACGATCAAAACCGTGCGAAATATAGCATTTTTGTTGTTTTGCAAGCGGTAAAAAGGGGTGCGGTAAAATATTTCCCTTGAGCCATCTCGTAATCGAAACAAATCGACTGCCCAAATTTCAGCTCAATTTAGGGAAAGCCTGGCGCACTTTACTTCACTGGACGCTAACTCCCCGAAAAGTGAGTTTAACTAAAGTAGGGCAGGCCTATTGATAGTGCACTTGCCGAGAGTAACCATATGTACTGAATTACAAAATTTTTGTCTAATACGACCCAAACCGTTGAAATAAAACGTTTTCATTGGTTTGTGGGCGGTAAAAGGGGGGCGTGGAGATCAATTTTTAGTACAGTTGCTAACAGTAACCGTACAAACTAAGCCAACATTTTAGCTCAATCGACCCAGTAGTCAATTTTGATGGTTTCTTAAAAAGTGGGTGTGGCTATATAGCGATGACGCCCTTTTTTAGTACAATTGCCGAAAGTAACCATACAAACTTAAGTATCATATGTTAGTCTCATACGGCCAAAACTGCATGAAATATAGCATTTTCACTGATTTGTGGGCGCAAAAGGGGGCGTGGAAACCAATTTTTCGTACAGTTACTGTCAGTAACTTCACAAACCAAAGTACCAAATTTAGATCTTATACGACCAAAACCGTCTGAAATAAACCATTTTCATTTATTTGTGGGCGGTAAAAGGGGGCGTGGAAACCCATTTTTAGGACAGTTGTCGACAGTAACCGTACATACTAAATTACAAAATTTTAGCCATATACGACCCAAACCAACTGAAATGTAACATTTTTATTGATTTGGGGGCGGTAAAAGGGGGGTGTGGCAAATTTTTTTCCTCAACCATCTCGTACCTGAAACAAATCGACTGCCAAAATTCCAGGTCAATCGGTTCAGTAGTTTTGGAGTCTATAGACATCACACTACCAGACACACATCGTTTTGCTTTATATATATATAGATGTTGATTTGTGGGCGTTAAAAGTGGGCGTGAAAACATTTATAAATTGTGTTCGTACCTAAACAGCAAGTTTCACTGTAAAAATGTGCAGAACTCCGGAATTGCCATGATTTCGAAAAAGTGGGCGTATTTATATAACGACCACGCCCATTTTTTGTACAGTTACCGACAGTAACTATCTGAACAAAATCACCAAATCTTAGTTTTTTACGATTGAAACCGTGAAATATTTTTCTTTTTTTTTTGTTTGTGATCGATGGAGCAAATTTGGCTTGTATGGGAGGTACCACGCCCCCTTCTCCAATCGTTATGAAAACTCACAGGAACACTCTCAAGATGTGGCTTTATTTTGCCTGAAAATTTCATAAAGACCGGTTCAGCGGTTTTGGAGTCTATACGTGATATAGCCACATACCCACATACCCACATACCCACATACATACATCCATTTTTATATATATAGATTAACAGGTAAAATAATTTCACTGGTAAAAAATTTAAAAACTCGACACCGAATGAGTGCGTACGTAGTACGTATCCTGGGCAATAAGAAAAGTATGCTTTCTTTAACAGATAGAAAAACTCAAAAACTCTATTACATAAGGAAGGTAGTTTAAAAAGTTATATTTAGGGTAGTAAAAATGTTACGCTTTCTTTAAACTTATTTCAAGGAATATGAAAATAAATATATTTATTTGTATGGTATAAATAGTAATATTCTATAATTTTTCTATCAGTTTCAAAAGTTCATAAACTGAATTAGATTTCGGAGCAGGATTACAAAAACTTCTTAACATCTGTGATATCCCTGATATCCCTGAAATTTGGGAAAAAACTCACGCAGTATTCAATAGAGTAAAAATTAAATGAAATAGTGTACGTAGTTCAATTGCAAATTTAAAAATTTGTTACAAGAAAGTACCGATATCCACTATGAGGAGACATATCCGACGAATTGCCAAGTACTTCAAAATCTGCAAGAGGAAGGCCAATTAAATCATTAGACGAAAGTTCAACATTCACAAAAAAAAGAAACAGAAGCGATTTCTACCGGACAACTCCCAATAGCATTGACAGTAAAATACAACAGATATAAAAAAAAACAAGAGGCGATATTACGTTGGTGTTTCTGTTGCTTGTTATATCCAATTGAGGAGAATTAGGGACAGCATTCCTACTCCACCGAATGCATATCCCTTAAAATATGGCGCTGAGGAAGCTTTGGCTTTATTGATGAACTTGTGACTTTCGAAGGAAAAGAATAATCTACTTCGAAAGTCTTTAATGGAACACAACCTGGAATTACTTCCAGATTATAAGAACATCACAGCAACGAAGAAAGTAACTATTCCAGAAAATTGTGAAATAACGGAAGTATAGGTACTCACATAAAACTGCATGTTATAATAATTTTTTTTTCAAAACTTTATTTCTAAACTTAAAAATTTATTATTATTAAATTTTTTTATTAAATTATTTATAAAATTATACTGAAAAATTCGTTTTTATAGATTTTTACTATTCAGAAAGCCTACCTTCAAAAATTAATTCCTTAGCGTCCTGTAGCTCTATTTAAATGAAAATTTGAAATGTTAGAACTGTTTTATTTTTTAGTCTATAAAAAATAAAATATTGAGATGCCTCAATTCGTTTAGAAGATAAAAATATTTGCATTTCCGGTGTTTTGGGAAATTTTTTTCTTTCAGTGTAGAAAAAGTTTTGTACTTTAACAATTTTATTTCACTATGAATTTGTTCTCAGCAAACATAAATTAATTATAATTCATGTTTTTAATAATTTCTTTCTAAAAAAACACTCATATGGAGAACTTCATATTCATAATTTGTACATCTATTAGAAAGTCTAACTTTGACCATGAATACCATAGCAGACCTATAGTCACTTCAAATAAAATTTTGTGCAGTAAAAGCTATATTATTGTTCTGCCCATAGCAGAAGATTTCACAATTCGTTCAGAAGTTATGATTTTTGCAACGAAAAATGCCAGATGTTGTCACTGTGCGCCGTTTATGATTTCGATTGGCTTTTAACAATTTTCATAAAACTAAACTCTAAATTGTCCGGCAGTTTAACAGCTACTGCAATGTTTTAATTATTTGAAATTGGTTTGTATACTTTCTAAGCGGTGGTTTGTTTATACAATATGTAATTTACGTTTCATCGAGTTTTAAATCACAACGGTGGTAAAGAAGATTCCCTTAAAAAATTTCGCCCAACAAAGTACTAAAATAATTTATTTTGTTATTTTTCAACCATTTTTATGCATGCAAAATGTACAGCATGCACAGCAAAATTATTTAGGGGACAGTGGGGAGTTTTGAAGCATGGAGAGTTGTGAAGCACGGCCATTGAAGTCGCTTCGCAGTGGTTTTGATAGCTCTTACCTACTGTTTCCATTTTTTCACCTAATATCTAAGTATTGTACTAGCACTCGTCCCAATAGCACATTTTTTTTGTATCTCTACAGACAGTCTGTTTAACATTTTGTTTGAAATATTTTTTTTTGAACATTCGTGTTTGTTTCATTTTCATTAACATTTTCAATCAAATCGAAAAGGTGAGTACACCCAACATTATCAGCAATGATTAGGCTTTCGACCTTCAAAAAAATTTATGCAAAAACATTCGATATGTTACTGACGCATAAAAGCAATAAAAAAAATAAGGAAACTTTGAAAACTCTGTGAAAACTATGAGAAAACTATGAAAACTATGTGAAAACTATGAGAAAACAATGAGAAAACTACGAAAACTATATAAAAACTTAAAAATGAAATGAATTTCTCATTTTCCCCGATCCCAATCAGGAATTTTCACCAAAAAAGTCAATCTTTTGCGAATTTTAGTTGTGCTTCGAAACTCCCACGATTTTTGAAAACTACAAAAACCAGCTTTTTACACCAACAATCAAAATTCGTCGATGATTTTAGATTTCATGCAAATCCTTCAACCAGGAAGTGTATTTAAAGATGCTCTAGAGAGTCAATTCGAAAAAATGTGAAAAATAGTTTTTGTTGAAGTTTTGACACCCAAACAAAGCGTGCTATCGGCAATGCTTACGCACATGATTTGGAGGACAACCTAGGCAACGAATTAGTGCAGTTTGCTGAGCTGCTCAAAACAATGTACAGCAATTCTTTAAAATCTTGCATCCCAAATGTAGAAATTGTCTTGCGCATTCACTTGTCTCTCATAATCACCACTTGCAGTGGGAAATGTTATTTTTCAACATTAAAGTGCATTAAAAATGAGTTAAGGAATTTAGAATATGGTTTGCTCAAAGAAATTAATATAATGTAATCTTTCAATTTTCCCACATTTAATCCCGAAAAGTTTATTTGTAACATACTGTTCTTTTCTGTTTTATTTTACACCCTAAATTTAAGAATTTAAAGGATACCAAGGGCCTATTGATATATTTCCTCTTACCCCACGCTTAGTTAATCCGGCACTGTGCTTTGTTGTAGCGCGTCCTTGTTAACGGTTTCTGGCTGTATGTTACAATTGCCTTAGACGTTTGGAACGTTTCTGAACTATCGATTTGCATCGTCAGCAAAAAAAAGTCCAACTGGGTAAAATTGCTGCTCCGGGAAACGGTTTGCTTAAAAAATTGAAACTATTCTTCGTCTTTTGTTAACTGATCAGAAAGCTCCTATCCGTTTTATGTCACATATTGCATGAACACTTTTTCTATCTAAGATTTCACTTTTTGTATAGAAGCTTGATAATCACAATTTTCCTCCTATTGCTGTGCAGGAATTATTAAAAAATCTTGAGGTAAATTAATTTTTTTAATTTGGTAAATTTACTACAGAGTAAAAGAAAAGAGTAAACTAAGTTACAGTTTTTGTTTACAAGACAATTGTATTTGACTTAATAATATAATCTTAACTACTCCTATTCTTATAAAGTTAATCGATAGATTAATAGAACTTAGATAATTATTATTTGGCTGTCCAAAATCTTAGAAATCGAATAACAATAAAAAACTTTAGAATCCTCAAAAAATTTTCGAGGTGGCTGTCATGTTTGGAATATCAAAAACTTTTGTTTTCCAGGTATGCGAAAGTAAGTTATTACCTGCAGTTAAAAAAATTTTTTTAATTTTTTTTTTCATAAATGTCTTCTAGATTTGCAGTAATAAAACTTTACATGCGTTTTTCTCGAAATCACTTTTTTCAAACTAGGGTATCGTTTTTCTCGAGAACCGGAAGTCGGATGAAAAAGCGGCGGACGGCGTTTCGTAGGTAATCACATTAGGCACGTCCTGAACTAAGATAATTGGGCTGACTCTACTACCGGGGGAGAGGTGGGGCAAAAACCCCTAAAAAAAGCTAATTTTTGAACTTTTTTTTTTTAAATCAAGCCATTTTGTCAATTTTTTTTATTTTAGATATCCTAGTTCAGGACCTGCCTGACGTGATAACCAACAAAATGCCGCCCGCAGAATTTCGATACGACATATTGTTATCAAGAAAAACGACACCCGGTTGCCTTCTCATTTTTCGTACCCATTTTCATCGCTCTGGGAGGGAGAATAAAAAAACATCGAAACATAAAAAGTACAGAAAAAGTACGGTACTTTCATGTAAAAAAACCTCAAAGTTGATAAATTGAAAAACGACTGAGCTACAGCAATTTTAAAAAAGTTATTTTTGTGGGCTTGAACCGCAGGTCAAACCTTAATTTGTAGGAAATAAAATAATTTATTTGAAAATACTAATAAAACAGAAACACCAGTCAGACCTTCTTCTTTCCACCATGTACAAAATAAAAACCAAGTGTACATGAATAATTTCAACGGTTTGAGATATCGTTTTATCAATGAAAATCTAAATCAAAACCTTTTTAGTGTTTCATTTTTATATTAAGTCTTACCATGCAAAAGTCTTATCAGCAAGTTAGGGCAAAGATTGATTTATACGCCCACCGCGATTGCTGTAACTTATCAAAATTTGCTCCATGTTCGCACCATTCTAACTTGAGTTGTTTTCAATCTGACTTTGCTTTGATTGATTGCTACACGTTGTTAAAAGAATATTTATGCTTTTGGCTTTAATCGATTTATAGCTGCTTGAAGTGGTCAAGAACTAAGTCTTTGATTGTGTTGGGTTAAACCACGGACCAATTACTTTTCTTCTAAGGAGTTCAATTCTGGAAGATTTTCACAATCCCAAAATAGTTATTGTTGTTGATGTTATGTTATATATATTGACAATATGTGATTTCAACAAGACGGTGTGACATGCCACACAGCCATCAAAACAATGAATTTATTGCAAGCACAATTCCCGGGAAGAATAATCTCACAATATTCTGAAGCAATTTAGTCGCCGCTCCGCTCTACTAAACGCCTTTGGACTATTTTGTGTGGGATCATTTCAAAGATAGGGTTTCTGCAAATAAACCATAAGGGGTCGTCCATAAACTACGTTACCAATTTAGGAGGGGGAGGGGTTTTGAAATGCACTACGATAAGTAACGGTAGGGGGGGGAGGTGTTAAGATATTGTAACGTTACCAAAAATTAAAAAAATCGACGAAAAACCTCTAATTAATAACACAATCATTTCAAAAATTTCTAACCTTACATGTTTATGTTTGATCGTCTAAATTGATGGTTAACTTTTGTTTCAACGATTTCATCCACCGCCTTTTCCCTCGACACAGGAACCTTTTGGTATTCCTTCACCATCTCAGCACACGTCTGAAAAATTTGGGTCTTTGCTTTTGCGACAGGCTTTGACGTTAAGGCCTGAATGTTCTTGATCAAAGGAGATACCGTACTGTCCTTCTCAGAAAGAAGAAATCGGTTCAAGGTCGTATCCTACCTGCGGCTTGTATTTCGTTTTTAAAACTTCTATGAATTGTCATTAGTTTGTATTATATCGTTTACAATAAATCGGAATAAAACATTCTATTTAAATAAATCAATTTTCAGAAAGCATTTACACAAAAACACAGAACTTGGTGCAGAACTCTGTCAAAGACCAGGTGAATTTCCTTGCGTTAGAAATGAGGACAACGAAAAATAAGGGTCGACATAGAATCCGATGAAAAATTCTATTTTGAAGAATCCTCATCAAAGCTACCAGCTTCTTCTATCCCAGTGATTGAGAGCATCGAATCTTGGATCGCAGATGGAATAGCTTTTACAGATGATATTAATTATTGATTTTTTTCCAATTGTTCCTTTAACGTATCTAGTCATACTAGTCACTAATACTAGTGAAAATTGTCAGAGCTAGTCAAAAAATATAACACAGGACAACACTGATTCTGCGGCATGGGATTTGGTAGTCAATTTTAGTATATACATTGATAAAGATCTTAGCCTATTATTTAGATTATTTGAATTGATTCCGGTTCTCGCGATAAACCGCTATTTTAAAAATTAAGGATGTTTCATCTCAGATTTAAACATAACTCCAAAACAGTAAGTTAAATAAAAAATTCGAAAATCCGCAGCTAAATTGCCTCTAAGTTACATATACAATGTTTTTTGGTTATCTGAATAGTTTTGGAAATATTTAGAAAGTTCTTCTGAAAAAAACATTTTTTATGCAAAATTTTAACTTTTTTATTATTTTATAATTCATAAAAATTCAAATATGTCAAAATAGCTCTTTTTTTTGATATTAAGTTATAAACACACATATGTTGCAAAGAAAATAAGCCATATTTCATTAAAATCTATTGGCGTGTTTTGCCTTAATTCAAATTTAATGATGTTATTTCATTTTGATAAAAAACTGCTAAATAAATACACAGGGGAAAATTCCAGATCTAAAGCTATCCAAAAAATCAGCGGAGCTTCTAGCATCAAGACTTAAAAAAAAACGTTGTCTTCAGCCTGGCGTATGAGTTAAAACTTACCGGACGAGATATTCTTCGATACTTTGCAAAGGAGGAGAAAATTGTATACTGTTAGAATATTCCTGGACTTTTAAATGCAATGGGTCTTCATAGATATCAAAAATAAGTTTAAAATGTGTGTTACTTCAAATTAGCTTCAATTCCGATAGCACATTTAACAAAACTTAAAGAATAATACCAAAGTATCAAACTTATTTTAGAGAAAATTGTGTATGTTCAACACCAGTGTGTTGATTTGAAAATGGTTCACTTTTAATTGGGTCAGCAAGGAAGCTACACTAAATATCCATGTTTTCTTTGTCTATGGGACAGTCGTGCGAAAAATAAGCACTACACTAGGAAAGTTTGGCCATCCAGAACAAATATGACAAATAAAATCGTCCAAATCCATTAATAAGTCGAGAAAAAAATAATTTTGCCACCACTTCATATAAAACTTAAACTAAAGAAACAGTATGTAAAAGCATTGGATAAGATTGGCGAGTGCTACATATATATTTGCCAAACATTTCCTGGCCAAAGCTCGGAAAAATTAAAAGCACATGACTAAGGTCGATTTAGAAGCATGGATAAATTTTTTAACAGCAGTCAAAAACTTTTTGAGGAATCATAAAGCTGCAGAGTATTCTGAAATAGTTTCTAAAATGCTTTTAAATTAATGGATTTATATTTTAAATGGATTTGAAATAAATAAGCGCAACCAAAATACAAAAGAAAATCCAATAGGAAATGATGGATTTTAATGAAATATGGCTTATTTTCTTCGTAACATATGTGTGCTTATAACTTAATATCAAACAAGAGCTATTTTGACGTTTTTGATTTTTTATGAATTATGAAATAACAAAAAAGTTTAAATTTTGCATAAAAAATGTTTTTTTCAGAAGAACTTTCTGAATATTTCCGAAACTATTCAGCTAATCAAAAAACATTGAGCCTCACTTGAAGGCAATTTAGCTGCGGATGTTTGGATATTTTATTTTACCAAATCAGACTAATTTTTCTGGAGTTATGTTAAAATCTGTGATGAAACCTCCTTAATTTTTAAAATAGCGGCTTATCGCGAGAACCAGAGTCAATTCAAACTAAATTGTAAATTATAGGATTAAAACTTCATTATACCATGTATCTTAATTGGCTCCAAAAACTTATGCCGCAGAAAAAATTTCTTTTTTGTTCCCCTGTGTAATCATTCGAAACGAATTAATTTGATATGCCACGTTACTTTATGGGGTGGGGGGAGGGGTTTTGAAAAGCACTACGAAAAGTAACGCAGGGGGAGGAGGGGGTAAAAAAAACCGGAAAATCAGTAACGTAGTTTATGGACGACCCCTAAGCAAGTGAAGCCTTTAAAGGCAACATTGGGCAAGAAATTGCAGAGATAGAGCCCCAAATATGTCGTAATGAGATCGGATATTACAACAAAAAAATTTCACTTCTGTAGAAGTGCACTGGGGGAGGCATTTGAAAAACATCATCTATCATTACTAAATTGTAGACCCTCTACATCTTATATAAATAAACAGATGATGAATTTCCATTTAAAATGTGTGTTTCACTTGAATTTAAAAAAGAAACTCAAACTTAAAAAGCCTTAAAAACTCAAACTTAAAAGAAACTCATGACGACACCAAATATTAAAATTAAGTTTTTTCCCCTCATGGGACTAAATCTCAATACATGTTTGTATTACGAAACCTGTAGGGCTTGAACCCACTACGTTTAGGTTATAAGTTTATGGCTCTCACAACAACTCTATGAAGCGACATGTATAAAGCAATGATAAACATGCATAGGAACCGATCCAAGCCAAACGCTGCTTTCTTAGATTCCAACATGTATTAAACATTATTCTAGGTTTTATTAAAAAAATTTCTAATATTATGCTGATTTTATATGATTTGAGTACAAATTCTAAATGTTTCTTTAGAAAGATTCGCTCAATAAACGATTTTAAACTATCGAACAACTAGAATTTGTATTTAAAATCAAGTATGATTTAAATTATCAAACATTTAGAATTTGTATTTAAATCATATAAAATCAGCATAATAAATAACAAGGTCATTAAAAAAAAAACTTTAATTTCTAATATTTTGAAGAATTCATATTCTAATACAGCAAGCATTAATAACACAAGATTCCAACAATAGGATTAAAAATTAGTCCAAAATTTTTGACCGTGTACTGATTGATTGATAAGAGTAAAATACTAAATAAAGCTTGTTTAAAAAATACCATAAATGGAAAGAGAAAAATAAATTAGCAATAATAAACTTAAAAATCGGATAAAAACACTTTTTTTTAAATGGAAACATATTCTTAGACGACTATTTATAACTTTCTTTAATTTTTTTTTTCGAAGACGTCGAATAAACTTGTATAGTAGTACTATCTAAACAAACTTTAGGTATTTTTCGTAAATTTTCTCCAACTAAAACAGAAAAGCGCTGGTAGCACCATTTAAAAAGTAAAATAATTTTTTTTAATTTTTAATTTTAATATTTTTATAAAACCATTCCCTTTCCGGTCGGGCTGACCTTGTTCAAATTTTTTTAAACAATAAAGCGAATATCGATAAAGTTTTTAACGAAAAATATTAATAAGCATTTAAGTCAAATATAAAATATTTTATAGCATTTGTTTGTTTAAATCGAAAATATATTACTCTTAATATCCTCTTGAAGATAGCGATGTTTTGTTGCACTGTTCTAGCTGAGCACAAAAAGATAAGAGTAGAGAGCAACATGGAGTATATTGAAACTGTCGCATAACAAACAGGAAGATTTCTTAAAAAAATTCAAACTTCACTACATATAAAATCGATTCTTAAGGATTAAGCTCCAGAATATGTTTCTAAAGTGTTTTAATATTACATAATTAACATACACATGGGCGTCCGCAGGATTTGTTCTGGGGGGAAAAGGCATAACGGAATCTAGAATGAACACAAACAAAATGTAACCTATATAATGCTAATTACTACGATTTTTGGTATTAATTTTGTAAACATGATACGCACACTACACTGGTGTGCACACGCTTGTACTCATAAGAAAATCTATTAAATTTTAAAAATCGTGTAAAAATCTTACTCGTATCATGTAATATTTAATAATTTTATTTAATTTTTTTCATGTAATACATTTCAATAATTTTTTGGTAAAGCAAATATTCTTAATAGTTTAATAAATTTAATAATGTAAGCCCTATATCCTTAAATGAAATTGCAATAATTACTATTAAGCCTCCAAGTTTTCAACTTTCAAAATTAGGAAACAAACATTTACTTATTTAAACAGTACTTTTTTTTTGTTGGCAAACTAAAAAAAATAAACTACATTTTTAGGCCATTTTTAACTTTGGAAGCCTTTAATTCTTAAACCAATTTGAAGCGGACTGAAATTTAAATTAATTATTCAGATTATTAAATTATTCAAATTAAAAATTTGAGTTGTTGCTATTATTGAAATGTTCCCCGAATGCTAAGGGAGATAGTTTTCGCTGAATCTCACACCGCATTGACACCAATCTATTTATTTCTTTTTCCAACATGAATCAGTTCCAGCAGCTTCCAAGTTCCAACAATTGAGTACGGAAACATACCTATTATCTGAATGATTTAAAATATTTATTTTTTTAATTCAAAACCAATGAAAAAATAAATAAAAAGGTACATATATATAAGATTTGTTTTATGTTTCATAAATTTTCTTAACATATTCCAGAACCTTCGGGCAAGGCTTGATTCGTAATCCTGGTTTAATATAAGCACGTGACGCGGAAAAAAGTCCAGAAAATTCTGAAAATGGGTGGACGCCGCTTAAGAACGTGCATTTTAAGAAGTATAAAATGGTTGTTTCAAATCGAGTTTCCTATTTACGATTATGACATAAAAATTTTTGATTATAACAAATTCTAATGTAAAATCGTTTGCTGAATGTGATATGAGATTTTTTCAAATATTAATCCTTGATCCGAAATTGGCCTACTTTATTAAATTTCCTAATTTTTTTCTTTCGCTTTTGAATTAGAAGCTTTGCTCACGCATAGATCGCTGTAACTTTCTTAAATATAAATGCCGCAGGAATGTTTGCCATTTTATTAAGTTTAGGAAAAACTAAAAAAAATCCAAATTTTACCATTGGGTAGGAAAACAAGTCAACTTTTTGGAAAACAATAATTTTTTTATTAAACTTATTTACTGTGTCTTCTGCTTGTTTACAATGACTTTAAAACATAAACTTGCTTATCGTCAAAGTTTATATACGTTATTGAATTAAATGCCCCTTGTTATTTGTTTCTACGAAGAATGATCTTCGACTAATAAAGGATATCATTCCTTAACATTCGTCAATTTCTCTTTGACTTCTGAAATTTCTTTCATCACATTCGTAGCATTTGCTAAAAAATTCATTCGTAGGTTGACCGTACTCATTATTCGTAAAAAATTTACAACGAAATCGTTCAGACTGGTTTGTCGAACAATTACCGAACATAAGGAAATCTGTGATTGCAAGGTGGAATAACTTGCTGGAAGAAGCTAAAGAACCGCGGTTCAAACCCCAGCTGAGCAGAAGGTTTTTTCGTAACTAGGTATTAGGATCATTCGTAAATATATTCGTACAATATACATTTGTTTTTGTACGAATATGAATAAATATTTGAAATGTGTACGAAACTGCGTCCATTATACGAATTATATACGTGGCGAATACGTATATAACATAATATTTAAAAATTAATGGTTTACCTCAGCCTAAGTTATAAATTCAATTAAGTTATGAATACAATTAAGTTGTATTCTCTTCAAAATATATTAAATACATGATGAACATATCGTCATATGAAAACAAAAAACCGTACTTGACAGAAAATTCAAAATCGAACTTTTGATTGATTATGATGCACCTTATCAAAATACATGTTTCGCAAATTTTTACACTTCTACAACTAAAAACGACTTTGTTATTAACAAAGTTCTCAAAGCCCTAAGTTTAAGCGCAACTTACAAATTTTTTTCTTCTCTCTTAAAATTTTTTATTTAAACTTACAGCTTTTTGATTTAATATGAAGATATATAAAAAATTTTCACTGCCTAGGGGGGTGAAGTGCCCCCTTTTCCCCTTGCTGACGCATATGAACAAACGTTTTATATAAAATTCTTTTATCTATCTCTTTCCAATTTTTTCTCTCATTTTTACTTTTTAAGGTGAATAAAAAAAATTTGTATGAATTCGAACTGTTTATTGCAACAAGGTTACCCGGTAAGGCCCAGAACTATAGTTGTCTCAGATTTTGTTGAAAAATGGAAAACTTATGTATTTCGACCACCTTAGCACGAAAATTTTCAGTCCATTAAGTCCATTTTCCGATACAGTTTTACACGTTTCCGCAAAATGCGAAAAACAAGCGGTTCTATATGGTAATCGTGGGTCGCCTAGGGTACAGCTTTTTTTATGAAATATAAAATAATTTCTGGACTTTATAACATGTAAATTATTATGTAATTATTAATAAATATTAATTATATTTACTTGTAAAAACATGTAAATTATATAAACAATGTTAATAAAATGTTAATTACATTAAAGAATATTAAATTTTTTAAGGTCTTTTTTAAACAATTCTTAATAAATATCGTTTAAAAGTTTGTCTACATATTCAAAGTGAGATTTTTTTGAGCACTTATGGAATTGCACGCTAAGCACATATTATTAATAGGATCAATACCAAGAATGATAGAATACAAAGATTGCGCCGAAGACAAGAAAATGAGTACAACAAAATTGTCGTTCTGCGCATGTACGTCATAATATCAATGTTTTTTTGGGAAGCGTTCACTTTGCATACGATTTCTACACAGAAATGAAAATTGCATAATTTCAATGATTACCAAATCATGAAATCTGCGTCGTCGTGGTGTTGTTTTCTTCTTCATCAGATGTATTTGCAATTTTTATTTTAGTGTTTCGCACATTCATAAAAATACGTCGCTTATTATAATCGCCCAAATTCCAATATTGTTTAAATATTTCTTCTTGCTGCGTATAATTAATTTTTTGTGACACATTTGCTTGCACTGCCTTATTGCCTCAAACTTCTTGGCAGAGACTTTTTATTCTTATAAGAATAGTATTCTTTCCCCAAATTCTTGTTTAATTTGTTCGATGCCTTTGAAGCTGTTGCCTGTTGAAAGTCTGTCTCGGTATTTGTAGATTGCGATACAGCAGCCATATCACCAATTCTCACAGATGCTGTGTCTGAATCTGAATCTTTCGATGGAATATAATCTGAATCATCGAAATCGGTTTCATGAAAAACGTCTTTATCATTTTCGGAAATGTCCTGTTACCCACACAGATAGCCTTGTTGTTCTTGTGATAGCGCAATGGAATAATATAGACTTTTTGTATTTAATTTTATTTTTTATTTCTTTATTAACACGACTGTATTTAATAACTAATTTTCATAAACTGAAATAATTATAAAATATTTTTGATATATAATTTTTTGATAACTTAAATCTAAAAATTATTTAAAAGTTAAGGTGGAAATAACAAAGTGTTTTTATATGTGAAGATGAAGATGTGATTAAGGACATGAATGAGGATGGAAATGAGTGTAAATGAGAGGATGTATGAAATCATGTATGAGAACACTTCAATCTCAATACTTTTTTTGCTTTGTTGCTGTTGCAATAGTGTAAAATATCATCACTAACACTGACATCAAGAGTATGATTATTTCTTATGGAAGTTGTAAAACCGATCCATCGATATGAGAGAAATTTTGGGAACTCCATCGTTTCCAGCTTTCATTTGTAAAATTTTCATCGTTGGCAACATACCTTTCAGTCGAAGATTTTTCTATTTTACGTTTTTTGGCCGAAAAAGAGGATTTAGGGCTTCTTTTTTAATTTTTTTGGCAATGGCAGCTTGCTTCTTTACCTCGCTTCATTTGAACGAATTTTTATTAATTGGTTTTAGCAGCAAAACAGCTTCTTTTTTATTTTATTTCTTCATTCCTTTTAACAAAAAGCACTTGTGTTAAGATAAGATTAACTTTTTTTAAATTTAGTTTTTTCAAAAGAACTTGTACCGACACAGGACGTTTTGTCGCAATGAACGATGAACTGATTTAAAACTCAACTTCTCTCAGAAAAGTGGTGAATTTTTCAAAATTTGCTTTTGACAAAACGACTTCTTTTGAAAGAAACTGTTTTGTCAAAAGGGAATTGTTGGAAATGTGCTTGCACTAAATGGAGACAGGTTGTTTTGTCGAATGGTCGTTAAATGGCCGTTTCAAAATTTTTTGAATTGTCTGATAGAAGTTGTTTTGTCAAATTGGGACTGAAAAAAACCTAAAAGAGGTCATTTTGCCAATTGCTTATTTTATCTTCTTAAATTCGTAGAAATGCGGCGATAAGACCAAAAGAAGCGCTTTAAATTTTTATATATACTACAAAAAAAATTGGAAAATTGTCTTATCTCGAGAGAAGTCGTTTTGTCAAATGTCCACAGATATAAATTTAATATAGTATAGAAATAAGAGGTTATCAAGTTTTGCTCAATACTTGGTAGTTTATATAGAGGAGGAGAATTCTCAATTACATATAACTTACAACTTAGAAAAAAAAAATTGTAAAAAAAACACCTATAAATATCCTAAATAATTAATAACTCCTGTATTAAAATGTATTTAAATGTAAATTTATCAATTTAGTATACATAGTTATAAATATCTAAGTAAATTTTATTTTTTTCAACATATAATTAATATTAACCTCTGTGAGTGTTTGGCAGTTTAATTTTTTAAAATTCGGGCAGAGGGGTGGGGTTAACAGATTAAGAAAACGATTCATTTGTGATGCCAATTGGAGACTGGTAACATGAATTAGACCAATTTCAATACAGATTCTTCAAGAATTTCGGGGGGGGGGGGGGGGTTTGATTATTTTTAGCCACTGAACCAGAAAATGTTTATAAAAATAAAAATCAACATTTGTCCATACTTGACTTCCATAGACAAGTGTCAAAGTTAGTGTTCGATGAGACGAACACTGGCTCTCAGCCTTTATGCTACACTTTTCTGCGTTCCCTACGGGTTACAATCGGTTCCGTAAATTTTCAGTTTGGTCTTAGGCCCAATACTTATCGAAAGATAAATGGATGGTGCCCATAAAGAGGACCCTATTTAGTCTAGAAATAGACTTTTTAAAATGAATAAAAAAAATTTTTTGGTAAATATGGATTTAAGCAATATAAAAAGGGTTTGCTGTAGAATTTAAAATATTACCTCATTGTTTGATATGCACTTTGGTCTATTCCTTTCTGTAAACGATATTTTGTTAATGCTGCTCTATGTAATCTGTTAATCCGACAATGGATTTTACAACCAAAAATTATAAGAATTTCTTGCGTCAGAGTATCGAACAGTGTTAAAGCAAAAAATTAATTTACTCTGTAAATGAAGGGAACAAATATTAAAACAATTTTGTTTTGAATGTTATTGAATTCGAAAGGTTGCATTTTTAGAATATTTCCATCACTTTTTGAATAATTTTAGTCCCAGTATGCAGAAAGGAAAATCCCGGGATTCAAAGGGGCAAATATTCTTATTATTTTTATTACAGTCAAATGTAAAAGAACCGGTTACAAATGTTCAGGAAATCACTTTATTTGTGTCACATGCATATTGCTTTAAGCAATGGAGAATAACCTTAGTCTAACACCCACCCAAATGTTCCTCTTTTCTATTGTGTTTTCATTAGGATTTTATTGCTTATTTCAAGTTATTTAGTACATCTTTTATAGTATTCTTTTTTTCAGACTTCAAACTGATTTTTGACATTGACTGATGGTACTTCGTTGGTTGTCACTAGATGCGACCACAATTTCATCAAACATTCAGAGGAACTCACACACAGCACCAGCTCCAGATCAAGTTGCACTCAGTCAAAAACACACAAACAAACACACACAAAAACACAAATCTAGCAACAACAAAGTTTACTGATGAGTTTGCCAAGGATTTTTTCCATCATAATTTTTTGTTCATTGTCGCCACATTGAAATTCCAATGGCACTCGTCGTCGTAGATCCAGAAATGTCACACATCATGTTGAACTTGGTGTCTCCACTCCTATTTTTTTTTAACGATTCGATCGAGGAGCACTTGTCTCATCTTGCATTCATAGAGTCGATTGAATTTTGATTGACAATATCGCAGAAATGTTCTAAGTGTCTGTTTCCGGTTCCGGGTTCTTTATCTGTTTGCAGTGAAAGCTCATAAATCGTACAGCACTGTAAAGAAATTATGCGAGCAAACTTGTGGTGATTTTAAAATCATTTGTCGAGTGACAGATGAGCTTTTGATTGACTTGAAAAGTGCTTGAATCGTTGATGACATCGTTTAGTGCTTCGTGAAAGACAACATTGAAGACTTGATGTGTTATCGGTGGTTATTTTTCAAAGAACTTCTCACATATGTATATTTCTTAGCTTTACTGTAAACTTGTTGGAATAATAGATTTAAGTCAAAAGTGTTTCATTGCGTCTGATATGATTAAAGATATTTAAGGAAAGGGAAGAAAGAATAAATTGAAAAATATGTAGATAAAAAATTGCATTGTTTTTCTTTGGACCGTATGATAAAAAAGTCGTATTATCACAACTTGAAAAATTAGTAATGTTTATACAAAAATGATTGAGAACAAGTCCTACATGATTTTGATTTGCAGAAAGGAGATGACCGACAGAAATTTTAATTTTAATTGAAGCAGTGATTTCTTGGCTTACGGGTCAAGCACATAACTAAGTGATAGTAAAACTCCAGTGTTCAAAAAACTATAAGTCTTTTAGAAATCTTTCCTCTTTATGCAAACTTTAAAATTTTTTATAGTTTAAATTTTTAAAAACAAATTTTGCTGAAAATTTTCCATGGAAGTAGGCGTGGCGGAATTAGCTTTATTTAATTTAACAAATATTTAACTTATACCATATTTGAGTTCTTGACGAAGTTGTTCAATACAAAAAAATAGGTTCAGTTTTGGGCTTATTTAAAAATTTTGTGGCAATAATATCTAATATAGGCGAACCTAATTTTATGGATCTGCTACTCTTCCCTTTATTTTGTTTCAATTCATTTTTTATTTAATTTTTGTATGGAATGAAACCATACAGTTTTAGTCGAAAATACCTAGAGACTAGGAAAATTTCACCGCCTGGTAGCGCTGTTCATAAGAAAATTCTTCTTCTTATTTCTTGAAAAATATAAAACTGTAATTGTAGCTTATTTTTAATACTAAGCTAAATGTTGGGATTTTGCATCACTGTGGTTTTTATTCCTTTTTTTACATCAAAACAAACACAATTTGTCTAACATTTTTATAGAATATTATTTTTATAGAATTTAAATAAAATCATTTTCTGAAATTCCAGTACATATTCAACACAACTTCGGAATTTGTTGGACTAAAGTCCTTAAACTTAGTATATCAATTGCTTTCTTGTTAAACTTTTTTTTAAACAGCCTTCCATTTAATGAACCCAATGTTAACCATTTCTGCCACTAGTATAATTTAAGCGTGCTTACAACTTTCAAGAAAAATAACGCAATGCAAACTTGCAGTTTTCAGGTGTATGAACGAATGAAACTAATTTGTTGTAAAATGCTCTAAAGAAAAAAAAAAAATTTTACAATCACTGTATGACTAACATAAAAATTGTATACTGATAATAGTTCATATAACCGATGGAATATTCCAGAGCTGACCAGATCGTTCATAGCATTAAATTGTTAAATTGCTATTGCTTTATTGCTTTCCAACTTTTAGAGCTATCAATCAACCGTTCACTAAACGTATATATAAAACGCGTATTTAAGGCCATAAAAGTGTGATGCAAAAATTCAATGATAAGATTTGCTTGACATTTGAGGAAAATTAATTGAATTATTGTGATGGAATGCGTTGTTTTTGCGGTGATTGAATTCAATTTATGATACACTCAAGCGTGTCATAAATCCTTACAGGGTCTTATTATGAATGATTACTTTAGTAAACTTAGATAATTTCAGTAAAAAAGATTACAGTGAGTCAAAAGCAAAATATGATTCGCGAAAACCGGCCAACAATCCTCAAAGACATGGCAACAGCTTTAAAAAACGTATGGTAAAAAGAAATTAATGAAAGTTAGCTTAAACGCTTATTTAAATACACTCCTAAACGAATCAACAAGGTTTCCAAAAAAACAGAAGAATCCAACGAAGTATTAACGGTTCTAATAATATGAAATGATTTTCTTTAAATTTTATTCTATAATTTTCGGTTACTTTTCTAAAAATGATGTGGTTATACCTATAGTATAGGGGTTGGGCACGAGTGAGGCTATTACGACCCACATCAAGATTTTGAAAACATTTCAAAGAGCCACACCGTACTTAAAAAAAAAAATAAAAACCAGGGACACTTTAAGGACTTTTGAAAAAAGACAAGATTCAACAGTTATTAATTTGGTACTCGAATTTTGGTTTTTTTAATTTTTTTGCACAAAATAGCTTAAGATTATGTAAAAAATATAGCTGCAAAATTTTTTCTGTAGATGTACACTTATATTACACAAAGTAATTGGGACATTCTTGAAAAAATTTCATTTTTTCATTATCATTTATCATTTTTCAAATTCCACAATACTTTGCGAATTGCATTTTAAGGATAAATAACTAGAAATGTTTTAGCTAACGCGTTGGACTCAAATTAAATTTTTATTTTTCCCCGTACTAATAAAAATAGAATGATTCCTTGATTCCTTTCTAGTTTTTAAATGAAAAGTTCTTAAACCAAACACAAACAAGATTTAAAACAAATATTTGGTCAATATGTTGTAAACTTTTGTTCTTGATTTGTTAAAGCTGTTCGCAACAACAACAACAAGAAAAAAGACACAGTTTCGTTAGTAACGTAAGTGTAGACTATGAATTCATTTTTGTAAAGAAATAGAAAAAAACTTTTTTTTTTTGTATATATTTTTTGTGAATACAATGAATATAATTTTTTGTAGCTACATACTTCTATTTCAATAATATTCTTAAAGGTTAACAAAAACATTTACAAACGACTGATATGTATTTATAATACTGATATTATGTTTTATGTAAGTAAATCTTACACAGTAACGGGGCTAAATAAGCAAATTAGTTTTTTTTTATTCATTGTATTTATTGATGTATTACATCATTTAAGTGGTCAGTTGTTTTCAATCAAATTGAAAATGACAAAATGCTGACATTTTTTTAACTTTGGCAATCCTTAAACTGAGCTGTGCAGGAAATGTTCTAGAGTTTTTTATTAAGGTGATATTTCACGTGATAAACTTTTTTGTCGTTATAAAAATGATATAGTGAAAACCAAGCTTAAGAAGCTATTAAAGTTTTTATCGTACAAAAATCTGAATTTTTTCTTCTTAGATTTTGCTATTATTGTGACTTCATTAAAGAAGTGTCAAAATCCATAATAAGATATTCCTTTCATTCACTTTATAGCTAATATTTTCGCATATATTTTATGTTTGTACGATAAATATTTAAGGCTGTAGGTATACCCCAAAGTGTCTACATAAAACGTTACATGTGCTTGAAAAAAATTTTGAAAAACCGCGCTGTAAGACGTAGTTCTACGTCAAAACTACATTTCGAACAGCTGACTTCGACATCTAAATCAACTTTTGTTAGACCTCTCTAATCAGAGCTTAACTTGTAATTGAGAAGTTAGATGCTATAAGAGCACTTCTGTCAAAACTGTATTCTGAGATATTCGCGTTTTAAGTTTTTGATGTGTGATAATTTTGTTGTTGTTGCAGTATACAATAAAAGGTTTTAATATCTTCTGTACCTCATATATTGTCATTTCCATTTGTGTTTTAAAAAAAAACTATTTTCCGTATTATTGTTCAAAATCTGTAGAAAAGTCATCGGCAGATGTGCCTTCCTTAAATAAAACAAAGAAGTTAGAGAAAAAACTCTGTTTACATTTTTTGCTGTTTTTTATTCCAAAGTATTTTTTGTTACATATAGTAGTACATTTTCGTACATAAAATATTATGAAACTAATGACACTTCTTAAGAATTGTTATAATAAAATGAAAACTTTTTCTAGCTATAAGAGGCTGTTCAGACTTGCCTCAAATGAGGCGACTCACTTGCCTCATTTTGACGTCTACAGACAAAGGGAAAAGCGGGAAGGTGACATGTTACGTGAGGCAAGAATTTTAAAAATTTTAAAAATTTTACGACTCATTTTGACGTAGGTCAGAGTTAAGTTTGTTATGTTGAAAGTTTTACTCTTTTTAGTTTGTTCTGGAGCGAATTGATTCATTGTAGTTCGCAAATTAATATTTTTTAAATTGTAAAAACTTGAGCATTTAATAATTCAAAAGAAAACAAACGATAAAAAAACAATAAACGCCAAACTGATGCAGCCTCAAAGTGAGGCAATAGTTTGTGTGTGAACACCTGATAGCTAACTTATGTCAAAATGAGGCAAATAAGTCGCCTCATTTGAGGCAAGTCTGAACAGCCTCTAAAAAATAAGTTTTATATTTTCGCTATTAAAACATTATTTTTGTTATTGCACTGACTAAACAAAATGCCTCTATTTTCATATTGTTACTTCTACCGTTCCATACAAGAAGGGTACATACAGGGTTGTACATCTTTTGATGTTAAGAAGTCTGTTTAACCTTCATCGGTCCCTTATCTCTGGAAACGAATAGGTTCCTTGTGTTTAAATTTTACACACATATTTCAGGAGCAAAATTTTCATCGATGAATGAAATGCATGCAATCTTCTCGTTAGACGTAATTACTTATTCATTGTTTTATTCAATTTAAAAAAAAATTTTTTCAAATCGATTAATCGAGTAAAAAATTAATACATATTGTATAAAAGTGGATGTATCGATGTGGGTATGTATATGAATACCACGTATAGACTCACAAGCCGCTTAACCGATCTTTATGAACTTGATCAGGGAAAATTGAAACAACATTTCGAGAATGCTTCCAGGAAGTTTGGTGTTGATTGGACAAGGAGACGTAGTACCTTCCATGCAACCTAAACTTACGCTATCGCCCACAAACCATAAAAAATGCTATATATCGGACGGTGTTGATCGTAAAAAACTAAAATTTTGTTTAGATGGTTACTATCGGCAAGTGTACTAAAAATGGACGTGGTCACACTTTATCTACGACTACTTTTTCGAAATCATGCCAATTCCTGAGTTGTACAAATTTTAGTAGCAAACTATATATATAAATGATGCCATGCCCACTTTTACCCCCCACAAATCAATGGAACTTCTATATATAAGACGGCTTTGATCGGATTAAACTAAAATTTGGTAGTTTAGTTCATATGTTTACTATATACATACAAACATACTTTACAATGTATCTAAGCCCACTTTTTCAAAATCATGCTAATTTCTGAGATGTTCACGTTTGATAGTGAAAATTAGAATGTAGGTGCAATCAGACCAAGTGGCGGTCCCATTGGCTTTTTCCGCCCATCTATCCTTATAATAAAATTAATATATGTATGTATGTATATCACGTTAAGACTCCGAAACCGCTGAACCAATTTTTATGAAATTTTCAGGGAAACGGTAACAAAGTTTTGAAAATACTCTTTTGAAGTCTGTTGCTGATTGCAAAAAGGGCGTGGCACCGCAAATATACCATATATAATTTATATATATTTATTCGGTTTCGTGAAACTTTGGGAAGTTATTAAACGCATATCAAGGATGGTTTTTGCATTGGAAAAGGGGGCGTAGCACTTCCTTAACAAAACAAATTTGCTATATCGAATAGGTTTTCAATTATAGATTGCACAGCCTCAAACTCGGTATTCGACCACACATTTCACGTGCCGTTCCACTCATAACATTTTATGGGCGCCGGACAAGGGGGCGTGGTAGTAACGCACCGGGTTTCAGCTAGTTAACAAAAATTAAAAACTGGGAAAATATCGAAACAAAACTTAACAATAAAGCAGAAGAAAAGTGACATAGTCGCGCCAAGATTATGGTGTACAAATTTAACACACAAGAACCCTTTAGGGAAATTTTTTTCTGTAGGGTAGCAGCGACACCTAGCTTGAAAAAAACGTCGAAAACATAAATATTGCACACGATTTTTACATTGAGCCAAAATCTTAGCTCGATTTGATGAACTTATATTAAAGAAATATCAGCTTGAAGTTGAAAAGTTTGTAAAATTTACACAAAGAACCGATTAAGGTTAAGAGATATCAACTCAATATATTGAGAGGACAGAAAGGAAGAACTGTTCTTTCTATTGAGCCGTTTTATAAAAAAAGGGCACATATCTCCTTATTGCATCTACTTCCTCAATTGTATCATGGAGAAAATGTAGGTACAACATAATTAAAGAGATCGTCCAGTAAAGAAAAACAGGGTTCAAATTATCAAATTTTTAGGCAAATCGTTGGTCGAACAACGATAGAGCAACATGAAATTCTATGGAATATTACATGGTATGTAAAATATTTTCGTTTTTTTTATATTTTTTTAAATATCAAAATGAAAAAAGATCCGCACTTATCCATACTTAACAAAGAGCCGCATTGCCCAACGTTTTTTACTTAAACAGAGCTAAAGAAAAGAAATAAATAAAGATGCTTGGCTATCCAAAAATTCTTTTAAACATACAAAAAAAGAAGTAATTTCTGTAGAAATCTTCCTTTTTTGGAAACCTGTTTGCATGAAATGTAGTTACTGGATGTTCGTTAGACCCATTTACGTAAGCTCATTACACATACACATATTTTTTTTCATATCATTGCTCATTCGTACCCACATAAAAACTGATGATATAGAATGCTTTTAAAAATATGCATTAATTATTATGAATTATTTTAAATTTTTAGCGTGTCTATTTGTGCGTGTCTATTTGTGTCTATTATACAAAGGAATACAAAAACCTGCATACTTTTGTAAAAAAAAAAAATGTATATTTGTTGCTGTTATAATTTTATGCGACAGCTATAAATCGTCCAAACTGAGCAAATTGTGAGAATGTAGGCTGGCAACACTGAGATGAGGTGCCAACCACTATGGCGAAACAAAAACAATCAGTCCAAAAACAACTTATACCAAAACAGCTATATTTTATGTTATCCTCAAAAAACTGAACTATATCCTGCAAAGCAAGTTCCGTTTCCGATATCCAATTTAATTCAAATCAGTTGCTGGCCTGGATTTTTAAAATAATAAACAAAAAAAAAAAAAAAACAATAACAGAAAATAAGACTACAATTTATGCATTTTTTTGTGAAACTACGTATTTGAATTCATATAAATACAAAAAGTCGTATTAACAATCATTTTGTCATTTATTAATTAAAATTCATAATTTTTTCAAGTATTATCTAAATGGTCAACAGATTAAGAGCAAAGGAGGATGTTTCGGGTCTTCCTTAATTATCACTAACCTATAAGTTTATTGTTGCTTAAAATAACATTGAAATTGCTGTTTCTATTGAACGTAAGTATCTACAGAAATACTTTATAAGTTGATAAAACTGTGTAAGTTTAATGAGATAAAGTTAAATATTTCTATATGTATGTAAATTGGTAATACGTCTTCGGTGATGGTTCTGTACAATTATTCTGAGAATATATTGATAGAATATTTCGAACATTTAAAACAAAAATTCGATGACAAAAAAGAATATGATAAAATCAAAAACCTACTTAAACATAGAATAGTCTTAAAACAATAAACAAACCGACTTGCTGAAGGTCCATTAGAGGTCTTGAAGCCCAAAAATTGTTAAACATGTTTAGCGCCTGATTCGTACACGGAGAAAACTATTTGCTAAATTTTTATTGTGGCTAAGCAAAACTTGCGCTTGAATTTCAGCCACTTCAAAATTATGCTCTATTCCAGCAAAAAACTTCAAAATTTGCTATTCCAGTTTATAGTTTATAGGAAAATTTTGATTAAATTCAAGCATTGATAGAAAATTAGGTGACGATAGTTAACAACTGCGATGGTCGAATGGATAAGCCCATGAACTTACTGTCATCATGATAATGGTCATTTTTCAATGGCCATATGACCACGCAAACACAAACACTTAAAATGTGCTTTTTTAGCTTAAACCATTTTATATTTGCGTTAACAGGTCATTCTGAAAATTAAAAAAAAATTTACTCAGGGTGATTCGGGGTAATTTAATGTTAATAATTATTTCACTTAAAAAATATGCTAGATTTCAGCAAAAACTAATCAAAATTTGCTATTCCAATTTAGAAGAACTTAGCAAAATTTTGCTTGAATTTAATCAAAATTTTGCAAAGTTCTAATAAAATTTTGATTAGCTGAAATCTAGCATATTTTTGAAGTGAAATAATTATTAACATTAAATTAAATTGAAAAATGACAATTATCATGATGACAGTAAGTTCATGGGCTTTTTCATTCGACCATCGCATTTGTTAACTGATCGTCACCTAATTTTCTTTATTAAGAATAAGCGTGTGCTCGTGTGTTTGAAGAAAATTTGCTTGAATTTAGTAAAAAGTTGCTATTTGAGTTTATAATAACATAGCAGATATTTGCTTGAGTATAGTAAAAATGAGCTATTTGAGTGTGTAATAATATATCAAATATTTGCTTGAGTTTAGTAAAAATTTGCTGTTTGAGTTTATAATAACTTACGAAATATTTGCTGAAGTTTAATATGATTTTGCTTTTTCCTACATACATGAGGAGTGATTTCAATTTAGCAATATTTTTCTAAAACTACACCGTGATTGAGCAAAGTTTTGCTGATTTGCTTTTAAGCAAAACATTTGCTTGATTCAAGAAAAATAATTATCTTCGTGTAGAAAGTATTTTTCCAAATAAGTCAAGAAACATCATTTCGGCATATCGAACTTACACTGAGAAAATAGTTCCTCTTAATCAAGATTTAGTTATAGTTAAAAAACGGCATATTAGTACCATGGTAGGGGTCTTTACAGGGCACTGCTTTATCGGCAGACATACTCATAGGTTGCGCAGCCCCCCAAACGGCTTTTGCAGAAGCTGTAGAGATGAAGAAGAATCTACAGTACATTTACTCTGCACTTGCCCAGCGCTCAAAAACATTTTCCTCATATAAACAACTGATTTTTCAAGGACCTTGAAGAACTCTCAGAATTATCGGTATACCAAATCCTAAGCTTTGTGAACAGCTCAAGCGCTGGTTTAAAAAGAGAATGTGTCTCAATTGAGGGAGCCACTTTAACCTAACCTAACCAAACAAACGGCAACTTTCTTCTGTCAAAATAAATATTTGGTTATTGAAAACAAATCATTAGGTTATAGTAACTAAACCACTATCACGAATTGACAAAATTCTTTTTGAAATGAAAATACATTCTTTAGTTTAAATAAATCATTTTTTTTAAAAAATTCGTATTGTTGTTGTTGTGGTTACACAAGCAAAGTACGAAAATTCACGCTTTTTCTGCTTTATAATGATTTTTGAAAATGCATGCTTCAGAACCCGAACAAAATATATATAAAATTTTTTTTTTATTGTATTGAGTAAAGATAATGGTTTTTAAAATTATGTTAAAAAATGATTTTTTTTACTTTTATGAAAAACTTTCCCTTTTCGATTTGTTTTCTTTCTCGGAGCCTAATGAACGGTAAACCAAAAAATTCCTTTGTTTTTCACCTTTAAGAATCAGCAAAAAAATAGTATTTCGAAGCATTTATAGAGATATTGTGTTTTCTATAACTAACTGCATATTTATGTAAAACGAAACGAACGCTGAACTTCGTGAAAGAAACGAGCGACAATATTTTTTGATATGTTCTTCTTATCGTTTTACATAAAGATACAGTAAGCCTTTTGTAATTTGCATAGAAAAAGTAGCATACAACAACAGTCGGCAAATGCGGCTCTTTGTTAAGTAAAATGCGGCTCTTTTTTATTTTGACATAACATAACATGGAATTCCATGTTGTTCTGTAATTGATTGACCAACGATTTGAAGAAAAATTTGAAAAAAACCTGTTGAAATAAATTTGGGTATGATATTATATATGCTAACATTATGTCGTCATTGCGCGTGCAATACCGCGTATATTGGCCAAAATTAATTTCATTTCAATTTTGATCAGTTAAAAATCTATTAAATAGCTTAAAATAAAGTCAAGGTATGTTTGATTTTTTAACGCCACATGGGCTTACTAGTTTTTTCTATTGGGCCAAACTTAATAATTCTAGTAAAGGTTATAGCTACAAGTACCCTTATTAAAGTGCACTTTGAAATTTTTGTTTTTGAGCAATTGGGACCATAATATCTTGGCACCGGCTGAAAAGAAAACCTTTTTTTATACCATCTAGCGAGAAGAACACAAACACAAAATGTATTTTGGAATATTGTTTTTTATATTATTTATCTAAAAAATGTATTATAGTCTTTTCACAATAAATGTTTTAAATTGAGTCTTTTACTTTTTTTTTTAATATCTAAAGATCTTTGTCTTGACCATAAGCATACAACGGCTACCATGTTATGCTGGGAGTTTTTCTCGGTGCTCGTTAAAATTTGCCCATTTCGGTGACGGGGGGACCGGACGGTTTAATCCTGAAAACTCTCCCCTGCGTACGCGCCTGGGTTGAGTTTTAATTTATAGATGGTGTCAGTGATGATTTTTTGCAGATTTAAGCAAATAATTTTATATTGTTTTCACGGATATAAAAACTTTGTATTTATTTGAAATATTTTATTGCATTATAAGACTGGTATGAGTTTCACTTGGGTGTGTGTTTGTGTGCTTCTTCAATGGTTTTAGTATTTATTTAGTATTCTATTTGTGATTGTGTTGGTGACAATAAAATGTTTTATATTTTATTATTGCTATTGTAATGGTCGTTGCTGTTGTTGTTGTTGCTGTTGTAGCTCTTTCATATAACACAATTACAAACCACCATACAAATAGACACTTTTACAAACGTTTCCGTGTTGATTTATGAGCTTTACAATTTTTTGACAGTTGTTTTATAATCGCCTTTTCAATATTAATTTTCATTTTAATTTCAATTTTATTTTAGGCATTTTATAATAATTATTACTATAAATATATGAACTTTTTTGGTGTTTTTCGTCATTGTTGTTGTTGTTGAAAGCACAGCAAAACAATCACACACACATAGAGAGCACTTTTTATTTGGTCTAAATATTTATAATGTTTTTATGCAAATTTTTAACTAATATTTATTAATGCTGTGCTTAGAGCTTAGTATGTTTCGCCCGCCCACCGCCCACCTTGCCATTTGTTAGCTTAGACGATAAGGTAAGGTGTGAGAATAGCGGTCATTTGTATCTGTTTGTGATATTTTAATTTTACTGTCACATTCGATCATTAATTGCATTTTTGTGCATTGGGACAGTGGGATGAGTTGTGTGCATGCATTGGCAAATATTGGCGCAGTTGTCGGTCGGTTGGTTGGCCGGTGGCTTGATTGCGTATTATTTGCATATGTGCACCAAATTGTTATTTATTATTTTTCTTTGCAATATTATTTTTATTATTTTTGCTAATTGCTGTTATTGTTAATGGTGTTGTTGTTGTCATTATCATTGTTGTTGCTGCTGTTGTTGTGTATTTAGACAAATTCGTAATTACAAAAATTAATAGAATAATTAATAATAACAATATAATGTTTGCTGCATTTGGCAAATAATTGTCACCCACCCTGTTTTTATATCAAACTCAAATAAAATGGGGAGTGAGCATTTCAAAGAAATACATTGAATATTGTTTTAAATAATTTGTTTTTTTTTTTGCCACAGTAATTGTGCAAAAATTATGCCGGAATATTTATTCATAATATATTCTGATTGTTATTTAATTTTAGCGTAATTATTTTCAGTTATTATTGTTATTGGATTCTTTCGAAGTTTTTTGTATTTAATTTAAAACTTTTGATGTTGTCACTACTTTTGATAATACATACAATAAGCTCGAATTTATTTGAAAAAAACAAATTTTGAAGATTTCTTCAAAAAAACTATCTGATTGGTATATACTAAGATGAAAATTTTAATTTCAAAATAGTTTTATTCATAGTCGGCCTTTGTAGTCTAGTGGAGAGTGCGCTAGACTATCAACCCAGAGACCCCTGGTTTGAATCCGAGCTCGGGCATGGTTCTTTTCACTTTCTTTGTTCTTTCCTACATATAAGAATTATGGAAAACTAAAAATCCACAACTAAATTGTGAAAAATGTAGAATTAAATGACAGGAACAACTAAGAGCTGGAAATGTTTGCCGAGGATAAGGCATAACACTAGCCTCTGTTAAAAGCAAATTCAAATTCAGATCTATCGGGAATAATTTTTCACGCGGAATCGAAAAATGGAGTTCAATAAAGCTCAATAATATTTTGAAAATTTTTAATGCAAATATATTCATTAACGGTTTATCAACAAATTTGCATTAAAAATTTTCCAAATGTTCTTGAGCCTAATCGTAAAAGACTCCCTTTTTCGATTCTACGTGAAAAATTATTCCCGGTAGGGCTGATTGTCTTTCAAGGTTGTTTCGCCTAATCAATAATTCACGTATGGTTTCAATCAATTCCTCTAAATAAATCTATCCCTTTCCTTTCAGGTCAAAGACCAAACCTTGTTTGTATAAGGCGCATGCCTTTGTTCTTTGTCTTTAAAAAAAATATTCATTCAAGAAGGCAATATTGATCACTTTGATAGAAAGGATATTTGAAATTAAGGAGTCTGTTTACGCTAAACGTAAGCCCAGTGTGCATTAACCACGTCCGCTCGACCTACTTGCTACAAGTGGCACGACCGCTGACGTTTTCGTAAGGCAGCATCACCGTTGCGCCATTCGCTTCAGAATATCGAGTGAAAACATCGTTCTTAAAGCACACAGAAATTAATAGAAATCAGCCCAACCAGAAGACCCTCATTGAATAACTGCAACGGAAAAAACTACAGTCAACATTCAGCCTACAATCAAAACAAATTCACGAAGGTATGCACGCAAATATACAAAAACACCTATTTGTTTAATTTTCACTAAACACAAATTGTCAACAAAACTCTGCATATTTAACTTTAAGTTTTTAAGCGTAAATTATAGAAAAAACATTGCAGTGTTACATTAAAAATTTAACATATTAAAACCCGAAATAAACCATATTTAATTTATCTTTTTCCGTTAATTCACTCACGATCATTCGCTACCCGAACAGTCTGTGAAGATTTTTCAATTGAGATCGAATAAATATAACATTAACTTGGACATTTAATGAACGTTATTCAACTATTAATAAAAAGTTGAAAAAAAAGCTTTAAAACTTCGAAATAAAAAAGTTATGAATTTACTTTTATATCTTCAAGTTTTTCAATAAAATATATTGCAATTCTAAATATTTGCCATTTTGATCTTGGTAACTAGGAATCCTTTTGACCCATCTTTAAGTGTAGCCAGAATTTTATTCAGGAAGAAGAGATTTTATTCTAAAATGCTATCATACTGTGCAAGCAAACCTTTCATCTGACACCTCATTCACCATTCTACCTTTTCCTATTCCCATTCACCCTTCCACCATTATGAAATAAATTCAAATAATTATACTAGAGCATTTGAGGCGCTCATTTCCAAAACGTGACATCCGGTAAAAAATAAAAGAAAAAGTTATGTATGTAGTCTTATATGTGAGTTTGAGTCGAATCGTTAAGAAAAATAAACTTCTAAGGACAAATTTTTCAGTGCGAGCTTAAACTCTAGTCAAATTAAACTGCGGTTAACTCACCAAAATTGAACGTTTAAACTTCGTTTAACTAGATTTTTTATCATTCTTTGAAGTTAAATTGACTTAAATTATCATATAATGTGTTTCTTTTTTGCCTAAACCGAGTTTAAACATCCAACTTTGGTGAGTTAACCCACAGTTTAAGCTCGCACTGAAAAATTGAAATTGTCGTTGAAAACATAAACAAACAAACACCTTCTGCAAAACATTTTCTGTCGTTGGCAAAGACATTTAACTTCAAAATTGAAATTTATTTCCAAAAAAATTCTTTTAGCAGAACGTTTTATTTGCAAAACGTGCTATAACACAAAAACATGAAATAATCAAAGTAAGGAAGCAAATATTTGTTTATAAATATTCAAGTGCATTAAGGATCAAACATAAAAGGCTCAAGCTGATTGCAGACAATGTCAAAAATCAAAAAAAGCAAGCTTAAGTTCTACCAAATACTCAATTTGACCTAAATGACTTGAATGAGCTCGTCTTTAAGTCATTGAAAAAATTCGCCAATTTGTATATCAATTCATTTTGTTTGGTTTGTTCAGTTGAATTTATGATAGCAGGAATGAATCGCAAATAAGTTACATTGCAGTGAAAAATCGTACTAGTTATGAATTTAACTAGTTAACTCACTAGTTAAAATAAAACTAGTCAAAAAATACTGTATGTTAAACTAGTGAAATCTTACTAACCAAAAAGTTACTAGATAAGTTAGTATCTGTATTGCAGTTAGTTGGTTAAAAAATACAAGCTGTTTTACTAGTTGTAAAAGAACTAGTTGCTATTTTTATAATTAACTAACTAGTCGCTTTTTGACTAGTTATAAAAATACCAACTGTTTTCCTAGCTCATAACTAAGTAGTCATTAATCTACTAGCTTCTTTGTTAGTTGCAAACTCGCTGGTTGTGCATAAATTTGTAAACATTAAATAAATTGAATTTTTAGGTGTTAAAACAGTAATAATAAGGGATGTGACGGATGCAATTCATTTGCGGGTGCAGATCTGTAAAGATCAGTGATGATATTTGATAATTTTAAAGGGGACTTTTTTACTTTTCAGAAAGGACTTTTTCGGACACGAAAGTACTTTTTATCAATACGATTTTTAAATAGATTTTTAAACTTAATCATAACTATATTTAAAACTAGCTGAAACCCGGCGCGTTGCTGCCACGCTCCCTTGCATGTGCACATTGAGGTCGAATACTGAATTTCGATGCTGTGCGACCTATAAATCCAAAGCTGCTAGATATCCCAAATTTGGGTTGTATGGGAGATGCAACGCCCCCTTGACCAACGCCTATTATATGTGATCATTGAAACTGAATGTGAAAATTAAGGTCGAATACAAATTCGGGTTGTATGGGAGGTGTCACTCTCCCTTTTCCAACTCCCAAAAAATGTTACCAATGAAAGTGCATGTGTAAATTCGGATCGAATACTGAATTCCGACGCTGTGCGACTTATAATTCCAAATCTATTCGATAGCACAAATTTTGGTTGCATGGGGGAGGTGAAACTCCACCGTTTCCAACACCCATAAAATGTTATTAATGAAACTGCATGCATAAATTGATGTCGAATACTGAATTCCGATGATGTGTGACCTGTAATTCCATATCGCAAGTTTTGGTTGTATCGGAGGTTCCACTCCCCCTTGTTTAACTCCCATAAAATGTCATCAGTGGAATGATATGTGTAAATTGTGGTTGAATATCGAATTTCGAGGCTGTCCGACCCATAACTCTAAAGCATATATTTGTGGGCGGTAAAAGGGGGTGTGGCAATTTTTTCTTAAACCATCTCGTACTCGGATCGGACCAGTAATTGCGAAGTCTCTTTATCTTTTCTTAAAAGTAGGCGTATCTATAGTGGAACCACGCCCATTTTAAGTATAGTTACCGATAGTTATCATACGAACTTAATTACCAAATTTTAGTTCAATACCTCCGAAACCTATTTTAAATATAGCATTTTTAAATATGCCTTTATTATTCGCGTAAGTGCAAGCAATAAGTTGACAAAGTTTTATCGCAATCGGATGAACGGTATTGCAGCGTATAGCGAACGAACAAACAAACATTCATTTTTATATATAAGATATATAACTTAGACTTAATGGCACGTTGCTATAAAAAATCAAATAACAATGCTTTCATCATTGCACTGCACGTCCACTACACCACATGACGTTGGTAGTTGTAATGTTATATTCACAATCACAAGCAATTAAATAAAATTTGGTGAATCAAATCCGAAAGTACTTTTTTTGGACCAAAAGGAGTTGGGGACTTTTTGAAATTGAAAGGAGGTAAAAAAGTCCTTATACACAACAAATAGCATCCCTGGTAAAGATCCTTCCTTGAGGATGCGGATGATTGAAATTCATATCCGCGGATGCGGATGTTTTCAATTGGATTATAAAATTATTTTTTGTAATTGTTAATATTTATTTTTTTTTAAGTAAAAATCTTTTTAGAGTTCCATATGTTAAAAAAAATTTCTTAAAAACCCTGTGTTATATGTTAGATACCATTAGGAATAATATACAACATCTTATTTAAGCCGCCGAGTTGGAGAAACATTTGTAAGATATTTGTAAGTAGGTGCGTCCAGATGGCATCCATGACAACAAAAGCTTGACGGAATCAGTGTTGCCAGGTTAGGGGATTTCCCCCTAGATTTAGAGGTTTTTTAACTGTGTTGGGGGATTTTAGGGGCAAAGAATCTTTAGGGGTTTTTTTAAGGATATGTAATGTTTTTTAGGGGTATTTGAAAATTCGACCTTTGGAAATAAAGTTTTCTTACTTTTCCTTAAAATAATGTAAAAATTTAAGAAAGGAAGATATTTGACTTCTTGGATATTTCAGCAACAATTTATAAAAACAGCTGAATTAAAATTAATTACCTATCATTTCTCACTTCACTTCAAACTTGCTATTAGTTAATTCCATGTAAAAACTAAAAACAATGCAAGTCTGTCTTTGTAGTCTAGTAAAGAGTGCGCTAGACTATCAACTCAGAGGTCCCCGGTTCGAATCCGGGTTCAGGCATGGTTCTTTTCGCTTTCTTTGTTCTTAACTACATTTAAGAATTATTGAAACAAAAAATCCACAGCTAAATTGTGGAAAATGTTGAATTAAAGGACAGGAGAAACTGAGGGCTGGAAATACTTGCCGAGGTTAAGGCATAACACTAGCCTCTGTTGTAAGCAATTCAAATTGTCTATCAAGTTTGTTCCGCCTAATCGATAACTCACGTATAGTTCCAATCAATTCTTCCTCTAATAATCTATCCCTTTCCTCTCAGGTCAAATGCCAAACGTTGTTTGTATAAGGCGCATGGCTTGGTTCTTTGATCTTTTAGAAGAAAAGAGTATGGGAAAAAAAAGATGTGCCCAAAAATATATCAAAAAGTAGGAGACGGAGCCTCCTTTCAAAAGTAAGACTAAATTTTAATATCCATTTCAGATTAGACAATAGAGAACTATGAAGCAACTTTCTGCCCTTATTAAAGACGTCTTACAACTCAGCCCTTTAAATACATAGGCTTGCATTGCAGTTGCACTACTTCTCAGCAGCCCTGCAAGAAATTTTTGTATGTTTTTCAAACATTTTAGGGGGATTTGAAATTCAATCTAGGGATTAATGCTGAAAGGCACCTGGCAACACTGGACGAAAACACGTTTTCCTCGAAACAACTCTTTTCGACATCGTTTACGAAAAAACTATTCAACGGATCGGACTAAAATTTTAAAAATTATTTGGAAATAAAACCGTTAAAAATAAAATCCTAAAAATACCTCAAAATTTGTTTAAAAAAATTCTATCAAGCCGATTGAACTGAAATTTTAATATGTTATTACATACGCCATTGGTTCTCGCTGGTAGTAAAATTGTACATTTTAATCAATTGTTTTCCTATTTTTCCCCCGATTTTCCACAAAAAAGACGCGATTTTATAAAACTTATATTTAGATGTCCGCCATTTTATTATTTTTTAATGAAAATGTTTAAATCAACTACCAGTTAGAATGACAAGTATACAGAACAATAATCTATTCAAATTGTTTGTTTTTAATTACTTTATTATTTTATTTATTTATTATTTATTTATCGATTGCTAAACCTTAACAGGTTTTATAGCAAACTAGCTGAAACCCGGCGCGTTGCTGCCACTCTCCCTATTCAAACGCCCATAAAATGTTATCAGTTAAACAGCATGTCTAAATTGAGGTCAAATACTGAATTCCGAGACTGTGCGACCTATATCCACAAAGCTATTCGATATAACAATTTTGGGTTGTATAGGAAGTGCCACGCCCTCTTGATCACCCCTCATAGAATGTAATCAATTAAACTGCATGTGTACATGGAGGTCGAATACCGAATACCAAAACTGTGCGACATATAACTCCAAATATATTCGATAACACAAATTTGGGTTGTATGGGAGGTGCCACGCCCCCCGACAAACTCTAAAAAATTTTATCAGTAAATCTGCATGCGTAAATTTTGGTCAAATACTGAATTCCGATGCTGTGCGACCTATAACTCTAAAGCTATTTGATAGCACAAAGTTGGGTTGTATGGGAAGTGTCACTCCCCTTTTCCCTACGCCCATAAAATGTAAGAAATTAAAGTGCATGTATAAATTTAGGTCGAATACCGATTTCTTACGCTGTCAACCTATAACTTCAAAGCAATTCGATATTGCAAATTTGGGATGTAAGGGAGATGTCAGGCCTCCCTGTCCAACGCCCATAAAAAAAAAATCATTGAAACTGCATGTGTAAATTGAGGTCAAAAACTGAATTCCAAAGCTGAATTCCTATAAATTCAAAGCTATTCGATATCACCAATTTGGATTGTATGAGAGGTGCCCCTCCCCCTTGTCCAACTCCCATAAAATTTCATCACTGAAACGGTACGTCTAAATTGTGGTCGAATACCGAATTTCTAAGCTGTGCAACCCATAACGCTATTCGATAACACAAATTGTTTTTATATTAATGGGAGGTAAAAGAAGGTGTGGCATTTCTTCTTAAACCATCTCGTACTCAAAGCAAAGCCACTTACAAAATTTGAGCTCAATCGGACCAATAGTATCGGAGTATTGTGATATTTCCAAAAGTAGGCGTAAATGAAGTGTGACAACGCCCGTTTTTATTAAAGTTAGTGACAGTCATCATAAGAACTTATTTACCAAATTTTAATTTAATACGACCAAAACCTTCTTAAATATAGCATTTTTATTGATTTGTGGGCGATAAAAGGGGTGTGGCATTACAAATCACGATTCATTTTTATATGTACAGATATTGATTTGTGGGCGCTAAAAGTGGGCGTGAAAACATTTATGTATCGTGACTGCCTCTTGGAGCACCTACACAGCAAGTTTCAGTATAAAAATGTGTAGAACTCCGGAATTGCCATGATTTCGAAAAAGTGAGCGTATATATATTGCGACGAAAAAGTTATTTTTGTACAGTTACTGACAGTTACCATCTGAACAAAATGATAATATCTTAGTTTTTACGATCGAAACCGTCTGATATATATCCCTTATTTGGTTTGTGGTCGATAGCGCAAATTTGGCTTGTATGGGAGGAACCACGCCCCCTCGTCCAAACGTTACCAAACCTCACAGGAACAATCTATCACCTCGGCAAACGTTGTTCTGCCACAGACCGCCTTACTGCCATACACGAAAATGTCAAGAAATGTCAAATATATTCACCATTTTCAGTATAGCTGCCGAAAGTAGCCATGTGCACTAAATAACCACATTTTAGTCTAATACGATCAAAACCGTGCGAAATATAGCATTTTTGTTGTTTTGCAAGCGGTAAAAAGGGGTGCGGTAAAATATTTCCCTTGAGCCATCTCGTAATCGAAACAAATCGACTGCCCAAATTTCAGCTCAATTTAGGGAAAGCCTGGCGCACTTTACTTCACTGGACGCTAACTCCCCGAAAAGTGAGTTTAACTAAAGTAGGGCAGGCCTATTGATAGTGCACTTGCCGAGAGTAACCATATGTACTGAATTACAAAATTTTTGTCTAATACGACCCAAACCGTTGAAATAAAACGTTTTCATTGGTTTGTGGGCGGTAAAAGGGGGGCGTGGAGATCAATTTTTAGTACAGTTGCTAACAGTAACCGTACAAACTAAGCCAACATTTTAGCTCAATCGACCCAGTAGTCAATTTTGATGGTTTCTTAAAAAGTGGGTGTGGCTATATAGCGATGACGCCCTTTTTTAGTACAATTGCCGAAAGTAACCATACAAACTTAAGTATCATATGTTAGTCTCATACGGCCAAAACTGCATGAAATATAGCATTTTCACTGATTTGTGGGCGCAAAAGGGGGCGTGGAAACCAATTTTTCGTACAGTTACTGTCAGTAACTTCACAAACCAAAGTACCAAATTTAGATCTTATACGACCAAAACCGTCTGAAATAAACCATTTTCATTTATTTGTGGGCGGTAAAAGGGGGCGTGGAAACCCATTTTTAGGACAGTTGTCGACAGTAACCGTACATACTAAATTACAAAATTTTAGCCATATACGACCCAAACCAACTGAAATGTAACATTTTTATTGATTTGGGGGCGGTAAAAGGGGGGTGTGGCAAATTTTTTTCCTCAACCATCTCGTACCTGAAACAAATCGACTGCCAAAATTCCAGGTCAATCGGTTCAGTAGTTTTGGAGTCTATAGACATCACACTACCAGACACACATCGTTTTGCTTTATATATATATAGATGTTGATTTGTGGGCGTTAAAAGTGGGCGTGAAAACATTTATAAATTGTGTTCGTACCTAAACAGCAAGTTTCACTGTAAAAATGTGCAGAACTCCGGAATTGCCATGATTTCGAAAAAGTGGGCGTATTTATATAACGACCACGCCCATTTTTTGTACAGTTACCGACAGTAACTATCTGAACAAAATCACCAAATCTTAGTTTTTTACGATTGAAACCGTGAAATATTTTTCTTTTTTTTTTGTTTGTGATCGATGGAGCAAATTTGGCTTGTATGGGAGGTACCACGCCCCCTTCTCCAATCGTTATGAAAACTCACAGGAACACTCTCAAGATGTGGCTTTATTTTGCCTGAAAATTTCATAAAGACCGGTTCAGCGGTTTTGGAGTCTATACGTGATATAGCCACATACCCACATACCCACATACATACATCCATTTTTATATATATAGATTTAAAATTATAAAATAAAATATTTAATGCAATTCAAAAATATAAAGTATGGGTTTGATTGAAATCATGTATTATTAAAAAACTTCGAGTGCGTTTATCACCCGAGCAAAACATTTTCTTTTTTTTGTCCACTTTGGACGCACAAATTAAAAAAAATTGTAAAATAAAGATGGTTTTTTGTACAGTTTGAGATGTTTTTAAAACCATATAAATATATTTAAGCGATTGTATTTTATTTAAAAACTCATTCCGAAATAAACCTTGGAAATGAGGGCAGAGCACCGGATTACATCCTCAATTCAACACAATTATTCGAAGTTAATTTCAATTTAGTTAAATAAATGTGCAGCTATTGAAAAATAACAATCTGCTTAAAATATAAATCTTAATATAGTTTCAATAATACAAGTATAAAGCCAGTTAACGTGGTACTAGCATACTAGTACTAGTACAACTGGTTTCAAAGAGACTAGAACAAAACGAATAGTAGCATACAACTAGTATGAAAACTACTAGAATTGAACTGACTAAAATAATACTAATATAAAATTGGTCACTATTTCTTTAGTAGTAAGTAACTAGTATTTAACTATTTAAGAATATACTAACACGAAGGTGGCTTAAATCATACCAGTAAAAAGCCTTGTTTTCATAATACTAGTATTTTACTGGTTTAAAAGTTACTACTATCACAACTAGTTGAAATTATGCCAGTAAAAATACTACCTCAATTCATATCGAGAATAGGACAATTGTCTTTTCCTATGACATCAACACAGGTAAATAACCAGTTCGCGAAATGTAAAAAGTATTTGAGCTGAACTAGTACTAGTATTTTTGGACCTAGTATATTTACTTTTATTTTGGCAGTGTAGCTAACTAGCGGGGTAATGTTAATTTCATTTGAATTTGTTTGAAAGAAAAACAGCTGATTCCTTACCGAACATTCGATTTTAATCGCTTTGGCTGCAGCCAGATCAAGATAACAAACTTGACAAAAAAGTTTGCTTAGGCATTATGGGTTGTATGCATCATTTCTATGTATTAGTATAAAATTTGACATTAGCTGCTGTCAGCTCGAGCCTATTATGTTTTGGCCTTTTTTCTTTAGGAAAAGTCATGTCAAATCAAACAGTGATACTTGACAAATATACAACAACGTCAGGCCGTTCTAATTTCATCACACGGAAGCTATAAACTAACCCAATTAAGTGGCAAAAATGATATAAGATTTTGTTAAACTTATATTAAAAAACTAATATCACATACTCTGCTTAAGAAAGGTATTGGAGTTGTCTTGAAACATGCATCTTTGAAAGAGCTGCAAAAAAAAATGATGTATACAAACTGTTGAAATCGATGGGATTAAATGTAGAGATTATACCAATTATAAATAATATTTCTTTTTAATATTACTGTAGGCACAGAGTTTGATGAGGATATAACACGATTGAACGATGATAGCTTTTAAAAACACTATTAATTCTGTTACAACTAAAAAAAAAACAACTCTGAATAAATATTTATTTCAACTCCAAAACGTACTACAATTTAAAAATTTTGTTTCCAAAAAATGCTATGTGACATATCGTTTCCAAAACATGCTACATAAATTTTGTTAGCATTTATTTACATATAATCAGTCCAAATATAATTATGTTAAAAACTTGAATCTACTAGGGATATGATAAATATTTAATGTGTTAAAGACACTTTGTTTCCTATTTAGCTCTTTCATAGTGTAACAGTATTTCGCCTTTTACTCAAAACTATGTGTGTTTTGCATGTACCTTTTGGAAATGAGCTACTCATTTGATGTTTGCGCATTAATATATAAGATTTGAAAATTATAAAATTTAAAAAAAAATCTATTTACAAACTTAATTTCGTTATGATTGACAATGTTACGATTGAGAACACAACTGTCGTGAGAAACTTTTTTTAAATTTTACTAAGTTACAAAAACCAGTTTTACATCATCTTAAATGACTTTGATTTTCTAAATTTGTCAAATTTATAGAGTCAACCATTTCATTAAAAAACATTGTTGATTAGGTATGCTTTCTATTAGTTGAATGTGCCCCTTACATTCAATACCTTATGAAACCAACACCAGAGACCAATGCTCACCTTCGCTGAAACAACTCTGAGTACGCTGCAGCAAAGTAATTATAAAGTAATGCTTAATTTACATAATAATCTGTAATAAAGCAATGAAATAACATATTAAATTACGCAACGACACAACGACATTTGGCAATATGCTTGCTAGGTTACAACCAGGGGCATTTATTATGCCATTTAGTAGGCCGACTACGTCAATTCAGTGGGTGGATAACGCATCCATCGTGGAGCTAGCTCGTCAGTCAATGTCAGTCTGCGTCATTGTCATCGTCACTGTCAGCCTGTACATTTGACAAATAATTTAAGCCACGTTATAACAAATTTATCGCATTACGTTATGGCTGCATATGTGCGGTGAAGTGGTGTGTAATGCGATGGGGGCTAAGGGTGAAGTGGTGCAGACTACATCATAGTGCGTCATTTTAAATCATTTGTTTGAATATGAAAATCAAAATGACAAATAGTCAGAGGTTAAAAGCAACAAAATTGTGAAGAGAATGACAATTATTTTATATGTATATATACATATTAATTCTTTTATATATATGTAGATGTACATATATATCATACATACGGACTGCCTGACTGTTAGTAGATTGACATGCTATAGTGGGCATATTGAACAAGTTTCCAGTCAAATATTTCCTGCCTTCATCCATAATTGTTTCGTTAAATTTTGATAGAAACATGATAGAATAATGATAGATTAATGATAACATTAACAGATAATGATCTTGCCACTTTGACAAGAAAAGAAAATAAAAGTCAAAAGAACAAAAAGTGCATTTAACTCCACTCGAAATTTCAAACCGTATCAATTTTAAAAGAACATATAATATTGAGCAATAGTTTTATAAAATGAAGATAGTCAGGACGTATGTTGACAGAGGTATGGAACCTATTGCCACATTGTGCATCTGATATGAAAAGACTTTACATTTTAATTTTAAGGTCAACTACAACAGAAAATTACACTAAATATTTGGTAGAATATCATTTTAAAAGTTATAAGAAGGGTAAATATCATTTCTTAAGATAAGTCTTACATATAACAGAAATCAAAGGTTGCTGTATTCTACCTAGTACTTGCAAATGTTGTGGTACAAGAATTGAACAAATTCGATCTTGAGAACCTTTCAACACATTCACTTCGGATAAATGGCTATTTTTTAAAAAAAAAGATCAAATAACCAAGGCATGCGCCTTATATAAACAAGGTTTGGTCTTTGACTTGAAAGGAAAGGGATAGAGTATTTAGAGGAACTGATTGGAACCATACGTGAATTATTTATTAGGCGAAACAACTGGAAAGACAATTTGAATTGCTTTTAACCGAGGCTTATTTTATGCCTTAACCTCGGCAAGCATTTTCAGCCCTTAGTTGTTCCTGTCCATTGATTCCACATTTTCTACAATTTAGTTGTGGATTTTTAGTTTTCTTTAATTCTTAAATGTAGGAAAGAACAAAGAAAGTGAAAAGAACCATGCTCAAACCCGGATTCGAACCAGGGACCTCTGGGTTGATAGTCTAGTGTCCTCTCCTCTAAACTACAAAGGCCGACATTTGACTATTGCTATTTGACAAGTTACATTCATGTTAAAAGTTTTCGACCTCAGTTGTTCATACTCGTGGTATGGGGCTCGCAAAAAAATCGTGTTGTCGTAATTGGATTGCAAAAAAGCGCCTACGAAAATGGGTGAAAGGAGAATATTTGTGTACCGAACGGTGAAGTTATTTGAAGATACTAATGATGTAATCGACCACCCAAAGTCCGGCTGTCCGCGCAATGTGAGAACCCCATAAGCCATCAAAAGCGTGCAGAACCAAATTCGCTATAATCCGCTGCGTAAACAGAAAATCTTGTTACGGGAGATGAAAATAAGCATGTCTCGTATCATGAAACATGATTTTGAACTCGAAACATACAAACGACCCACTGAGTGTCAATCCTCATTAGGCCAGGTCCAATTTTTTGACGACAAAGAGTATAGCAAAGACAACACCTACGAGCTATTGTTAGAAATTTTGCCAAAGAAACCATTGGCCTGAAGTCAATATCGAGCTGCCGGAAAATTCGTTTAAGTTTTGAAGTCGAAAAAAGTACTTTTTCATACAAATGAGATTGAAAACTTATAAATATTTTAATAAAAACTTGCCAGGAGTGATTTTTTTGGTGCGAGGAATCTATTTTTATTATATAATTTTTCTAAGGCATCCTCCAGAGAGCGCTACAATGAAAGGTTTTGGTTTTTCTTCTATGTGAAATGAAAAGAATTGTTATTTTTTTCATTTTTAAATATTTCGATGACTGTTTTTTTTTTCAAATCGCGTTTTTAACATATTCCAGTAGACCACTCTCAAATAAACCCCTCTTAAAAAAATCTGTATGTTGTGATTGCAAACTTGAATTTGATATAAGAGCTGCATTTAAAACATTTTTATATCCAAAGTTTTTCAGATTTTACTCAGTTTTTCCTTCGCCTGTAAGGAAACAAAAAATGGAGTTACGCTTTTTCTATATTAAGCCATCAATTTATTTTTATGCCTTTGAAATATAATAGAAAAAGTAAATTTTAATTTAACAAAACTTTATTTTGATTTTTAAAAATTTTTTTTAATACAGAATTTATAAGTTTTGTAAATCTTTTTTAATTTTCATTTTGGGTACTTTACATCGGCTTTCTAATATTACTACCATACAGGCGCGTACCAAGAAAAAAATTTCGGGGGTTTTAAATAATTTTTGTTTGGACTTATTCCAAATTTTTTATATTAAATAATATCTTAATATATAGAAGGCAAGCACGCTGCTCGTGTCCAATATCTCTCAAACTGTTCAGTCTGAAAGTAAGCACATCTTAATACATAAAGGGCAAGCCTGCTGCTCCGAACACAGTATTTCACAAATTGTAATTATTTCTTTACAGTAAAGTAATTTTAAAAGACACACTGTTCTCAAAAATGTTCAGCCTGAAAGTATGCACAGAAAATATAAATATTTGATACTTATCAGTAACAATATTAGGTTTTTACAATAGTACGTTTTTGATCTAACTTCCTCTTTTTTTCATACTTTTATAAAAAAGTTATGACGAATTTAATGAAATTCTTTTGAGTTGATTTGAGTAGATTGTACCAAAAAATATAATTGTATCAACCGCAAGACGACACCAGAGTTGCTACGTATATGAAGGTTGCAAGGCCAGTTTGTAAAGTAGTGTATGAATATGATTGTTACCAAACTCGACTTTTCTCACTTTTACACTTTAACTAATTTTTCAACACTGCTTCGATACGTAAAGTATTATTTAAAGTGGTACATTTGTATTTTGCAAAACACAAGTGTAAAAAAATCAAGCTTTAAAAAGAGAAAAAAGTGCTTTCGGCAAAGGATCCAAAGAGGAAGTGTGCTGATGACCTGTTGTAGGATAGGCTTTTATACCAGTATAATAATATATATTTTTTTCGGGCTAATGCATTTAAAATTTCTTTCATGGTCACTCCCACATCCCTGTGAACATTTAGAAGAGCTAACCCATTGAGCCTTTCTTCTCCAGTTTTACTTCTCATTCATATTTTGAGTCTTCGAAGCGACGAAAACAAGGGTTCGCTTGAAGCGATTAAAACCGGCAAAGTTGCACCAATCTTCAGGAATCGTGCAATGGATGGATATAAGCAGATCGATTTGTCTGATTCAATCAGTGCCTACAAATATGGGGTACAAAATCAAGATAAATATATACTTATCTAAAAAAAATTTTTGCAGAATTTTTAAAATACTGTTTATCTAAAAACATGTATTTCAATACACTGTTTTAAAAAATTTTGCTTTCAAAAAGTCTGTTCTCCGTTTTCAGCATTATAACTGTATAAAGGATACAAAATGGTGTTTTTAAGATTAAATTATTTGCTCTTGTACGATAAGTTGTTATTTTAAGCTTATTTATTATAAGCTCTCAATCCATATATACACTATTTACTATTAACTATGTACCTTAGTTGCTCTTAGACCATGTATTGCAGAATTTTGGTATGCAGCATTTTTTAACACAGTTTTATGTTAATGCAGAATTTTGTAATGCAGAATTTTGTGTACAGAATTTCATACACACAGATAAAAATCATCACTAGGTCGGAGCAATTTTTTTCGAAGAAAGTGTATAGCATTTTCGAGTTCTACACTAAATTCTTAGCAAAAATGCTGAACAAACTATGTTCCAAAAATAAAGTTTGACCTTCCCTTTTTATAAAATAAAAAACCGTATATTATCATTTTTTTTTTGATCGAAGTTAATTTTTCATTTGCAAAATTTTGTGTATTTATATTTGAAAAAAAATTAACTTTGTAAAAATTAAGAAAATAAAAACTCATGTATGCAGTGTACTTCATCAAACCTTTTGTAGTTTCTAGACGAGGGATTATTTTCCAACTTTCAACCGCCACCGCCATAACGCCCTCCCTATTTTTTTAAACAACATGTAATTTTAACTTTTAATCATATCCAAAACTAATATTCATACAAATACAAATATTCATAACTTCATACTACTGCTTTTACTTATATTACTATACTTCTACTGCATAAATACTTCTACTATATGCCAGAGAATTTAATCGGTTGCTAGGAAACAATACTTTTCTCGCGAACGCCATATTTGTTTGCATCGAGACGGATTTTTTAAATAAAAAAATTACTGAAGTTGCTAGAAATTTTGAGCCACCAACGCTTGGGCGTAAGAGGGGGCTCATATGAAAGTGGTTCATCATTAAAATTTATCATATTCGTGTAATCACTTTAGTTTTCCCAAAATAAACTTTGGTGCTCAGTCTGAGTGAGCAGTTATGCTTTTGTTATGCTGGTGGTCATGGGCTCGTCACGATCATGCATTGTTGTTGTTTCAATGTAAATTGCAAATTTGAGAGCGAGAGAGTACATGTACATGAGAGTACATGAGAGAAAGCACAGTGACAGTTCGAGCAAAGGCGGGAAAAAGAGTGCATTTCTCTCAAGTGCCACAACCTTATAAATGAACCTTGATCACGGTCACCGAATGATTTGACAAAAATATGAAGTCATGAGATCAAAACAGTGTTGCGTTGTAGAATTATTTACAACATTTGTGTTTAGGAATGAAAATAGTATACTTTTAGTACGAAATGTATGAAAGCAGAAATGATACCTGCTTAATATCAGCAGCTACATTCGCTGTGTTAACCTGTAAATCTCCAAGAGCTTTTTCAACTTGGTCAGTGACTTTCTTCAAGTTAGAATGGGAATTGTCATCTAATGTCTGATCTAGCTGCTGTCTATTGTGCTTAATGATACTATTAGCTTTATCAAGTGCTTCATTCATCATTTTATTAAAGTGGCAACGCTATGTTTGAGTAGATCACAAATATAAGTCGTCGGTCAATTTCTTAATTTAAACCAAGTCTTTAACTAATTAATAATACTTTTGAATCCATAATCGGTAAAATAAAGGCTTTTTACTATACATTTAAATGAAAGTATAAGTTTTTGCGTGGATTTAATACGAATTTACTTCAAATAAAGTTTGTGTCGAATTGCTGTTGCACTTGCTGTCTCAAATACTGTTGCTGTTGTTGTTGCTGCTCTGTGCTGAAGTCTTATTTATCTGCTTTGCATTTTCTTTCGTGCTAACCTTGAACTGTCGTTGAACTTTATAATTTAACATGGCACCAACAAAAATTGTCAACTGTGGAGTGTGCAATATAAGCGTTGGAAAACAGCAGTCCAGCATTGGATGTGGCCTTTGTGGAAATTGGTTCCATATCGCATGTGTGGATATTACAACTGAACAACATGCATTTTTGCTAAAAAACCGTGCTTTATCTTTCACATGTGCTGAATGCAAAGAAAATCCTCAGAACCGAGATAAATCTTTAACTTCTCTTCGTGCTGAGTTTCGTGCTGAGCTTCGGGATGGACTGGCTGATATTAAAGAATATTTCGGTGCACTATTTGAGAAAGTCAGGTCGGAGTGGTCTACAACCTTTAATGATCTCAAGTCTGATATTTCACGTTGCAATCAAATGATCAAACTTGTTGACTCTGCCGCCAATAATAAAGTGAAAGAGCTGGAAAATGCAAATAATATTCTGCAGCGCCGACTCAACCGTGCAGACATTGTGATTAGTGGATTGCCGTCAGGAATGAATAATATTTATGAACCTGGCATTGCCCTTACCAGCTTTTTTAAACTGCCTATTAGCGATAACGACATACAACATTGTTGCTATATTCAAAATCAAAAAGCTGTTCTTGTTAAGTTTAACAATGTCAGGCTTCGGGACAACATAATGAACCAGTATTTTAAAACAAGGAACCTGAAATTGTGCGATTTATTGGGAGGAGAGGTGCAATCAAGAGTTTACCTAAATGATCACCACACGCCAGCTGCCACCAAACTAAACTTTATATGCAGAAAACTTTTAAAGGAAAAAAGATAAAAAAATACAAAATTCTTAACTCTGATACTCCAAAATCAAAAATAACTATGCTGGACGGTAGTGATAAAGTTTGTTGCATTCAACAATGCACTGCGATTTTTGAATCAGCTGATCTTGCTACTACAGGGCCCGGTGCTCTCCCCACTGTTTCATCATGTCCGCTGGATGGCATTCGTGGTAATTCATAACGGAGTTATTTTTAAGTTTTCTTATTCTTTTATTTAAAACATATTTTCTTTGAAATCTTATCAACCAAAAATGTTCTCTTTTTTCATATTGATCGACTTCGAAAATGAATTGTATTAAACGAATTTGATCTGTATATATGTATCTATTTTATAGTTATTTAAGTTTAGTTATAATGTATTGTGCCTTATTACGACTTCCCTACTTATTCTATGAATTTGGAATCACCTAACTGCAATTTAGGTCCCATTGTTAGCGATAACTCTTTTTTAAAATCAATGCTGCATAAACATAGTTTAAATCTTAATGTTGGTCATGTTAACTGTCAAAGTTTCAAGCCATCTTTTCAATCATCAAAATTTGATGAAATTAAATGTATTCTTAGTGGTTGTTTTTTGGATGTTTTCGGTGTATCTGAAACGTGGCTAAAACCATATATATCGAATGCTGCAGTTTATATTCCAGGATATACATTTTGCAGAAGTGATCGTCCGAATGTAAGAGGTGGTGGTGTAGGACTTTTTATATCGAAAAAAATCAAATATAAAGTTGTCTTTCGTTCTACTGAGTATGGTGTCTGTGAGGCTCTTTTTGTAGAAATTTGTCACAATTTCCAAAAACTATTAATTGGTGTTGTATATTTACCTCGTGGTGATATTGTGTCCTTTGAAAATTTGTTAGGTGATTTGTTCGTGCGATACTCTAATATTGTTATTGTTGGTGACTTCAATCATAATCTCTTTGATATGACTAAGTCAACCAGTCTTCGATCCATGGCTTTACGTTGTAACTTGTCGTGTATTCACAATTCGCTTCCAACTCATTACGATTCTTATAATAACTCAACGTCTCTAATTGATTTTATTCTGATTAGTGATCCGAACATCGTGAAACTTTCAGGACAAATGTTATCACCAACAATTTCTCACCATGCCTTTTTATTTGTTTCTCTTGACTTTCCAATTGTTCGCGAGGATAAGTTTGTTGATTATCGGAATTATGGAGCAATAAATTATGAGCATTTGAATTTATTTATGACTGGAATTGATTTCAGTGAAATGTACTCCACCAGTGACGTAGATAAGCAGTGTAGTGTATTGAATGCAGTTTTAACTGAAGCTTTTTCTTTTGTCCCGATAACTAAATATAAACTTAAGTATACTCAAGGTAATAAGTTGAATTCTAAAGCCATTATTTTCGTTAAATCTATGCGTGATCTTGCTTTTAAAGCATATTTACAAGATAGATCGGAACATACCTGGAAAACTTTTTGTAAATATCGTAATCGTGCTAAGTCCGTTATACGTAAATTTAAAAGGGAGTCTGGAGCTCGAATATTTGAGGGTCTTAATTCAAAACAAATGTGGAATACCTTAAGAAATAGTGGTTGTTTAAACTCAATTGAGACAAGTGAAGAATTTGATGTTGATTGTTTAAATAGTTTCTTTGTTAATAATCAGAATAATTATAACGCCAACCCATTCGATTTTGAGGAGCATTTGGATAGGGAAGATAGTTTCTTCTTTAAAAATATTTCTGAAAGTGAACTTGTGGAAGCCATTTGGAGTGTCAAGTCGAATGCTATTGGAAATGATAACATTCCTTTAAAATTCATTAAAATAATTCTCCCCTACGTTCAAAGTCATTTGTTATTTTTCGTCAATAGTATTCTTACGTCCTCCAAATTTCCTTCATCTTGGAAAGTGGCTAGAGTTGTGCCGATTCCCAAAAACAATTCTTCTACGTATATAGAGAATCTTAGGCCGATAAGTATATTACCTGTACTCTCTAAAGTTGTTGAAAACATAATAAAAAATCAAATATTGGAATATACTAATCGGCATTCTCTAATTGATGGGTGCCAATATGGCTTTCGAAATGGCTATTCTACGGCAACACTTCTTCTTGGCCTAACAGACTCTATTAGACATAACGTCAATGCCAACAAAATAAGTATTTTGGTGGCCCTAGACCTATCAAAGGAATTTGATACAATCAATCACTCGAAGTTAATAAACAAACTAAAAACCATGTTTAATTTTTCAAATACTGCGTGTAGGTTATTGTTTTCATATATATGTGATCGTAAACAATTTGTTGTGTACAATGGTTCTGCATCCAGCCTGCTTAATATTGTTTCTGGGGTCCCACAAGGATCTGTACTTGGACCATTACTCTTTACGTTATATTTGAATGATATCGTTAATGCTGTTGATTTAAATGCGTGTAAGCCCTTTATTTTTGCTGATGATATCCAACTTCTGTTTACGGGTGAGTGTCAGTTTAAAGATGTACTGGAGTCCTTAGTCAACTATAATCTTTCTAATATTTCCTCCTGGATGTCACAAAATTATTTAAGTTTAAATACCAGCAAAACCAAATTCATTCAATTTAACCCTTCTAGGCTACTTGCAGACCATTTGAATATAAGTCTACACAATGAGAAGATACAATTTGTTAATTGTATCAAATGCCTTGGTGTTTTCATTGACAACAAGCTACATTTTGATGCCCATATAAATGCGTTAAGTTCTAAAATAGGTTTTACTTTGAGGAAACTTTACAATATTAATTTGTATCTGCCTTTAAGTGTAAAATATAATATTGGCCATGCTCTTCTTATGTCCAATATAACATATTGCGTCGAGGTTTATTCTGGTACGCTAGCTCTTAACAATAAACGAGTTCAAGTCATTGTCAATAATATTGTACGTTTTGTCTATGGTCTTCGTAGACGAGAACACATATCTTCGTATGTCGTTAAGTTTTTAAATTGTTCCTTTCATCAATATATAAATAATAGATTGATGTTGTGTTTTTATAAGCTTGTGAAAACCAACGTGCCACAATACTTGGCTCAGAAATTTGTGTTTAGTCGCTCTACTAGGAATCCTCAGATAATCTACCCTAGAATAGATTGTTCTACGTTTGAGAGGTCTTTTGTGGTACGAACAGCTCGTGTTTGGAATAGGCTCCCTATTCATCTTCGTATTTTCACATGCGCCTTAACCACCTACAAAATTAAGCTCAAAGAATTTCTTCATTCAACAGTTTAAATATATTACTTTTAAAAATCTTTTTTGTTGACCACTTTTAATTTTTAAAACTATCTTTTTTCCTTTGGCTTCTTTTCTTTCCGCTAACTTGGGATCTTCAAATTCTAATCTTAAATGAATGCTATTAAATATCATATACTGTTAAGGGAGGTTGTATATAAAGGTACATGTATTATTAGTTAAGTTTTCTCTCGCATATGCTACTATTAAACTGGTAATATGTAAATTGGCCAATAAGGCTTTTGTATTACTTACAATGAAATAAATAAATAAATAAATAAATAATAGCAACACTCGTCGGTTGAAAAAGGACAGAAAGTAGCAAATAGTATATTATTGTTCAGGGATCATATGACCACCAGCATAACATACTTTCATCCCTGAGCTCAGCAAACAAAAAAAAAAGAGTATACAAAATGACTTGACCAGGGATCATTTGACGACCAGCATAACAAGGACCTTAGTTATGTAAAAACACATTACACTGGTCAGTGCACTGTGCTTAATTATGTTGGTGTAGGCAAACCCTAAATAAAATATGACGACTTCGTTCATGTGTGCCTGTCAGTCCATTGACTCTACAGCTTTTTCGGTGCGTGAAATTTCACGCACGTCACGTCGCCTGCCTCACCTCCCTTGCCAAAGAAAAACGGTTTCACGCAGACTGAGCACTACGGTGTATTTTTAGCCATTGTTATTGATGTTTGGTTTGTTTGGGAGCGGTCGCATAAAGTATATATATAAGATTCCAGATTGCATATATGCAATATTATTCTTAAAATTTTAATATAAGTTTTTTGTTTTAAAAATTGGCAAGGTCAAACGTTATTTTTGGGATATAGTTTGTTCAGCATTTTAACTCAGAATTTAGCATAGAATTCGAATATGCCTTACACTTTCTTCGAAAATATAGCTTCGAACAAATTACTCCGCCCTAATCATCACGTTTTTTAATTCAACACAATGCCTTTAATATCAATGCATGATTTTTCATACAAAATTTAACAAATTTTTCAAGTAATTTTTAACCACAATATGTTATAAAAAAATTTGCATTAAACATATTTCGTCAAAGTAGGAACAAATTGTTTTCAATATGTTGCCCCTTTTACATAGAAGTGTAATATCAGTTGCTCTGACCATCTCCAATTTGGCTCAAATTTTGTGCTTAGATTACTTTACTGTTTAAAAAGCCAAAACCGGAGTTTGAGGTGCAAGCAATGCGAATGCCAATATAGGGTATATTTTGAGACAACGAAGCTCAATTTAAATGCGATTTTCTTAAATAGGGTATCATTGGTATCATGATGGGTATCATTGGAAATTTTATTTGAAGTGAAAAATAAAAAACTTTTGAAAATATTGCACTTACATGGCCCAGTATTAATTTCAAAGTTTAATACCATAACAGCAACAGGCGCTATATTTTTTAATTTTCATTATATTAATTTTTTTACGTTCCATTACCTTTACAAAGATGTAAAAAAAATGTGTTCTTTTAAGGGCTCAGAAGTTATGGCGTAAAGACTTTTTCAACGAATTCAACTAGTGTTGAATATAAAAAAAATATATAATAATAATATAAAATAATATAAATAATATAAAAAAAAATTCCAAAGTACATGTTTTGTTTGTTTTTAAACGCATCTTCTCCTCGCTAGGTGGCATAAGAAAAGTAGTCTTTTACAGCCTGTATCTAGGGACAATATTTTGGTCCCAATTTATCGGAAAAAAAAAGAAATCAAAGTGCATATTAATAACATTACAACAACCTACTATTGTAAGGATTAATTACAATTTTTCCAGGCTACGGGGATCAAAAGCGTTGAACATTACAACATTTTTTTAAAAGTCGCGCAAAATTTATCCTATCGGGCTAAACGCAATAATTTTAGTAAAGGTTGTAGCTACAAAGACCCTTATTAAAATGAACTTTGATATTTTTGTTTCCGATAAACTGGGACCAAAATATCTTGACACCGGCTAAAAAAGACTGCTTTTTTATATCTTTTTTTTATATGTGAAAATATTTTTTAAATTGGTTTTACAAATAATGAAAATTAGATTTAATAAAAACTCATTTATTAATTAAATATTTAAACTTTTTCAATATTTTAAGCCGCAATAAAACGCAAACTTCACCGGATGGAGTTGAAATATGGTATTCGAGGGTATTAGATATGGTAAATATATATGATGTCGAAAACTCGAAAAAATTAAAAAATTGCATCGAAAAAATAGCAGTTTAATTTTATTGTTTTGATTTAAAGAACAATATTTTAAAATTATGTTTTAAAATATTCGTTTTCAACACTAAAGTTTTTGTTTTAAAGTTTTTTTTTAACTGAGAATGTTTCTTTTATTAAAAGTATATTTAAAAACATTGTTAAAAAAATTGAACAGCACAAACATTTGAGTTTGACTTAAATGAAATTGTTTCAAGCTCTATTTCAAAAACAAATTCATTTAATATGAACACAATTTTATTAAATTTAACACATATTCCCTTAAAAAATTTTAAGTCTAAATATTATAGACTTTTCACAATAAATGTTTTAAATTGAGTCGTTTTATTTTTTTTTCCAATGTGTAATGTCATCAAAGATCTTTGTTGCGATCATAAACACACAACGGCTGTCATGTTGTCCTGAGTGGTTCTCTCGAGTCTCGTTAAAATTCGTTCATATAGGGGGGTTTTAACCCCCAAATCCCCCTGCGTACGCGCCTTCTGTCATAACTCCTTCGCAATTTTAGTTGGCAATATTTCATCGTGAAACGCGCTGAACATGTCGTACTATTGCTTGTATTATATGGCAAGCAAGATCGGGTCAAGGAACGGCTGATCTTGAAAGGCAATGTACTGTAACAAACGTGCGTATTGGAATATTTACTGTAAATGGAGGTTAAAATAAAATGTTGTCATCATTCAAATTAATCATATTGAAATACTCTGTGTAATTGAAGTTTATAATTGATTTTTTATACGTACCAAAAACCCCTTGACAAGTTTTTTAAAAACATTAATCATTTTTTGATATCATTTGTATGAGAATGTATTTTTTCTTACTTTCAATCTGAACTAATTTTCCGGCAGCTCGATATTGACTTTAGACCAATGGTTACTTGGGCAAAATTTCTTGCAGTTGCCCGTAGATTTCGTTTTTGCTACACTCTTTGCCATTTTCTCCCCTTCAGTAAAAACTAACCCGGCCTAATCCTCATAGAAGCATTGAAGGTCTACCGCAAGCGAAACTGCGTCGCCGATACGAGAAAAATTCTCATAGACGAATTCTGTTTACCAGGGGGAAAATTTTCACCATAGAAGAATCGTTCAATAAACAGAAACATAGTATACTGTGTCATCACGACAAGCATTTGATCTTTTTCTGTGAGTTCAACGAAACCACTATCCGGCATCTGTGATTGTGTAGTGGGGAATTGCTTATGACTTGGTCACCAAGCTTCACTTTTGCGAAAAAAGAGCAAAAACTTCGGCGAAAGTGCATCAAATTTTCCATTCACGAGTTGCCAGACAAACTTCGGTGTTGCTGAAAGGCAAATGTAGGCTATTTCTACTCAATAAAAAGAAAAAGTTTTGAAAAATTTTTATTCGTTTTTATTTTATGACAAAAAAACCGGGTATTTCATAAGGGGGTTTACTTAAGCAAAAACAATTTTTTTTTCATTTCCATAGGGATTTCTGAAGGCCTAAGATCTTCAACAATTTCTTAACCGATTTCAACAATCGAAGTGAAAAGAGTTCATGAAATTTTATAATTTTAAACATACAAAATTGATTTAATCGCTCGGTTTCAGCAGGACGACAAATATTGTAAGGTATTATAAATAAAGCAACGAAAACAGATATTTAACAAATATAAATATATTTATATATAGTTGAAGATTCTTATATAATTACTAGTATTTCCGGGCCGACGTTGTCCTGCCACAGACTGCCTTACTGCTATACCCAAATGATCATGCTAATTGGTATATATATTTTAAGATAGTGTTTTTGTTGTTCTAGATTAAATACAGTTTTTCCAAAATAATCATCAAGCAACAGTTTTGATTAAAAATAGTGCAATTTTGCAAGTAATAAAACAAACAAACCCTTCTATTTTTGATAATCAAGCACAAACCATTGTACATCGGGGCGTATGAATAGAATCAATTAAAATTTTTTTATTCCAAGATTTCTTTTGATATGTATTTAAATTTTAAATTCATTATTCTGGTATCTTGGTAAATAATTGTTTATTGTAAAGCGAACGTGTGGACAATATTTTTTGTTTATTATATACTAGCTGAAACCCGGCGCGTTGCTGCCACTCTCCCTATTCAAACGCCCATAAAATGTTATCAGTTAAACAGCATGTCTAAATTGAGGTCAAATACTGCATTCTGAGACTGTGCGACCTATATCCACAAAGCTATTCGATATAACAAATTTGGGTTGTATAGGAAGTGCCACTCTCTCTTCATCACCGCTAATAGAATGTAATCAATTAAACTGGATGTCTACATGGAGGTCGAATACCGAATTCCAAAACTGTGCGACATATAACTCCAAAACTATTCGATAGCACAAATTTTGATTGTATGGGAGGTGCCACTCTCCTTTTCCCTACGCCCATAAAATTTTAGCAATGAAACTGCATTAGTACATTGAGGTCGAATACTGAATTTTGAGGCTGAGTTACCTATAACTCCAAATCTATTCGATATCGCAAATTTGGGTTTAATTGGAGGTGTCACGCCCCCCCGACAAACTCTAAAAAATTTTATCAGTAAATCTGCAAGCGTAAATTTTGGTCGAATACTGAGTTCCGACGCTGTGCGACCTTGAACTCCAAAGCTATTCGATATCACAAATTTTCGTTGTATAGGAGGTGCCACTCCCCCTTGATCAACGCTCATAAAATGTAATCAATGAAACTGCATGTGTACATTGAGGTCCAATACTGAATTCCAAAGCTGTGAGACCTATAACCCCAATGCTATTTGATATCTCTAATTTGGGTTAAATAGGAGGTTTCACGCCCCCTTGTCGTACGCCCATAAAATGTAATTAATGAAACTGCATGTATAAATTGGGGCCGAATACTGAATTCAGACGCTGATATTCAATATCGCAAATTTACGTTAAATGGGAGGTGCCACGCCCCTCTTACCAATGAACATAGATTGAATCAATGAAACTGCATGTGTATATTGAGGTCGAATACTGAATTTCGGCGTTGTACGACTTATAACTCTAAAACTATTTGATAGCACAAAGTTGGGTTGCATGGGAAGTGCCACTCCCCTTTGCCCTACGACGACAAAATGTAAGTATTGAAAATGCATGTATAAATTTAGGTCGAATACCGAATACTTACGCTGTCAACCTATAACTTCAAAGCAATACGATATCGCAAATTTGGGTTATAAGGGAGATGTCACGCCTCCCTGTCCAACGCCCATAAAATAAAACCATTGAAACTGCATGTGTAAATTGAGGTCAAAAACTGAATTCCAAAGATGAATTCCTATAACTTCAAAGCTATTCGATATCACAAATTTGGGTTGTATCGGAGGTGCCCCTCCCCCTTGTCCACTCCCATAAAATTTCATCACAGAAACGGTACGTCTAAATTGTGGTCGAATACCGAATTTCTAAGCTGTGCGACCCATAACTCTAACTAAAGCTATTCGATAACAACAATTTTTTATTTATATGTGGGAGGTAAAAGGGGGTGTGGCATTGCCCCTTAAACCATCTCGTACTCAAAGCAAAGCGTACTTACAAAATTTGAGCTCAATCGGACCAATGGTTTCGAAGTATTTTGATATTTTCTTTAAAGTAGGCGTAGATGAATTGTGACCACGCCCATTTTTTCAAAGTTAATTATAGTTATCATACGAACTTATTTACCAAATTTTAATTTCATACGACCAAAACCGTCTTAAATACAGCATTTTTATTGATTTGTGGGCGACAAAAGGGGATGTGGTACAAAACCTGCAAAGATACACACATGCAATTTCTTATGTGCACCCTCCACACAGACCCCAATCACCCCTGAAAATTTCATTGAAATCGGGCAAGCCGTCTAGGAGGAGTATGCGAACAGGAAGTTTTGCCACTTAATTTTATATATATAGATATCAAAACAGTGGGCGCAAAAGTGGGCGTGGTCAATTTTTCTTTCAGTAAACACTTAAATTGGATTACTACGAACATTTGAAAAAAAAATTATCCAAATCGGTCCAGCCGTTTTCCGATTTTAGATAAATTGAAAAAAGTGGGCGCAAAAGTGGGCGTGGTCAATTTTTCTTTCCGACAAAACTTAAATTGGATTACTATGAACATTAAAAAAAAATTATCCAAATCGGTCCAGCCGTTTTCCGATTTTAGATATATCAAAAAAAGTGGGCGCAAAGTGGGCGTGGTCAATTTTTCTTTCCGTAAAAACCTAAGTTCGACTATTACGAACATTTTAAAAAAAAATTATCCAAATCGGTTCAGCCGTTCTCAACTGATGCAATTACCAACGAACGACATTTGGTTTTTATTTATATAGATTTTATATATTTTGACCATGAGCGAAGCATAAGTTTTCTAAATCTACGCCGCAGATTTACATTGACTGGCCTTGAGATTTGTTGATAGTCATTGCATATGCCAGACGAATTGGGAATTGTAAGCGTTTAAATGCAGTTGGAGAATCTGTTGGGATCATCGGGATTCTTGACAATAAAACATGCTCTCCTTTAAACTTTCCATTGATAATTGTTGATTCAATTATGCTTCCAAAAATTTTCTTGACAGTCAACTGAGTTCCGTTACATAGTTTTTGTTCATTAAGGATTCGTAGCAGTATGATTGGTTATCCATCCTTCTAAATTAAACTATTAATTGACTTGAATGAAAAAGAAGGAGATTCCAACATGTTTTGAATGTAGATATATATGGTATCGACATCGATATTTTTGCTGCTAAAATTGCTCTTTCACTCAGCCATCGATGATTCTTGATACTAACTTGAATGTTTGAAAACAAATTTTGAATTAATGAATCTCTAGATAGCATAATGATGCAAAAATTATCTGGCAACTTTATTGTCTGTCTCATTGGATTAACATTAATTTTTCCTTCTCCACTATCAAGCAATTGCTTTGAAAGTAGCACAGCAGATGGATCATTTTGAAGTAAGACACGCATACTTGTTGTTAACTTCAATTTGTGAACAGTGCCCCACAGTGAGGAAGCCTTGAAACAGGCATTTATTTCATTTGCATATGTGGAACGTGGAATAACTGGAAGTGTCTGTCGAAAATCTCCTGATAACAAAATAGGAGTACCGCCAAAGAGTCTATCGTTGCCTTTCAAATCTTTTAACGTACGATTTGAAACTCACAGATGTTGGTCTGCTCTTCTTCATCTCCCATAAATGCAGACATTTTGGTTTTTCTGTGGGTAGAGAAAGTAAAGAGCCCATTTTGTGATAGACCTGGCTATGTATCTTGAATGTTGAATGAAATGTGCGTCCTTCCCCATCCGTATTCGTAATAATACTGGCGGCGAAGGAAGTCATTTCAAAACAAATATTACATTTCCTTATATTTTCAAAAATATTTTGGACTCTGCGGTATTGCCATCCATAAGCGTTTTCAGTGGCTCAGATGGTAGGTTCAATGTAGGTAAAACAACTTTGCTTGATAAACAATACATCTCCCTGCAGTTTCATTTTTAAATTTCAGAGCATGGCAATAAATGCATTCTTTATCCATGTCACCAATGGAAATTTCCGAATGTGAGCAATATTCGATGTCTGGATCATATTCAAATGCGATTCGATTGAATGATGACAGTGTTAGTGCTCTTGTTGCTTGCATGTTTACTCGATTATTCTATTGCACCACACTTCTGTTCGAATCCGTAGCAAGATTGCGTGATATTTGAGTTGTAATTTTCATTTGTGCAAGTCTTTCAATTCTGTGTGCGTAACTTTCTAGTGCACAATCGTGTGTCCTTTCTTGCTGTTTCTTGTTGTTTTGTTAAATTTGTTCTGAATTGTTGCCTATTGTGATTTTCTCGGTCACTACGACCAATGTTTAGACGTCGGCGTGTAGGCATTTTTCGCTGTGTTATACCACTTCAATTTGTACTTTAATATTTGCTTAAAAATAAAGTTGACGTTGGTTATTTTTTTATATCGGTAATAGAATGAAAATTTTATTTATCACATAAATATTATTTACCTCATTAAAATTGATTGAAAGTTGGTTCAAAAAATAAAATTTTCGTAAGTTATTTTTAAACAATTTTACAGTAAAATGAAATATCAAAGTTGTGAGTTTGTTAAACGATGTTCCTTTTTATTAATTTGCTGAGTTTTACAAATGTGTTATAAGCAATACCAACACACTTATAAGACAGCCAACACCACCTATAGGAAGTTTTGTGATTATACTAAACAATATTATTATATTTTATTTGAGTGTACTTGATATAAAAATTTCAAACAGGGAGAACTACGTTTTCGTAAATATCTCCACTCGAAAAAGCTACATCAGTCTTTTGTCAAAGACTTATTTTGTATTTAAATAATATATGGTGTGAATTTGGGCTTAATATGCCTATAAATAAGAGTTTTTGACCCCAGCGCCCCCAGCCCAACTCAAATTGGGCTCCCAACTTTTCTATATCTATTTTATCTGGATAAACCCTTATATAAAGTTCAAAAGATTTAATATTTAACTTTTTTTTAAAAAAAAATTGATTTTTCAAAATTAGCTTTTATTTTAAAGTGTTTTGGAATTCGGAATTTCATTTGATTTGAAAAGCTTAATTCGCTAAAAATCCTCTTCTGTTTCTGCCGCTACATTACATCTTAATACACGAGGCTTACTTAGTTCTATTTCAAGTTTATAAATGCATATCTCAGTTTTATTAAATATATCTTTAAATGCTTCTTTATCGTTCTTCAACATAAATGGAAAAATCTGTGAGGTGTGCACCAATTCTTTATCAAAGTTATTTTAATATTATCTGGAATACTAAAGAATCATTTATATTGATTCGTATCATTTATATTGATTCGTATTCAATCATTCATAACTGTTTCCTTGACAAATCTTTTTTAGTTATTTTAATACAAACCATAATATGGTACGTTACGATACATACTAGGGTGTAGCGAAATTCAAAGTTTAAGTCGTCCATAGTCATAGCCTCTGCAGAATACCCTAAAGATTAAGCCTAACTCAAAAAAGTGCAAACAAATCAATTTAAATGCCCCCCCAGGAACGAATTATGATTTTTTTTTAAATTTCAAAAATTTTCATTTTATTTTTACATTGTGACTGGCAAAATTGGTAATAGCATGCCACAAATTGACTTTTTGCAACATATATTATTTATATTGTAAATTAAAATATTTATCAACAATTACCAGATTTCAACAATTTTGATTTCAACAATTTTGAGCAATTTTTTATGAAAATATGGGTAAAATCCGAGAAAAATAACTCAAATTAGCAGGTTTATTATGATTTTTTTATGATTTATTTTTAATTATGTCTGAAGCAAATGTTATGCGTTGAAAAGTAAGTAAATAAGGACATACGGTCTCAAGTGACTTCGTAATTTGCCTATTAACAAATACGTCTGACAAGAGTTCATATAAAATGGTTTGTCAAGCTTATGTATCTGCCATGATGATTTTTAAAAACTGCTCCGTCTGCAACATTCAAAAACACTTAAGACACCATTAAATACGTTTTGTCAGGCAGTGGTTTTTATATAACTTTTTTGTAAAAAAATCGTGGCAAACAGAGCCATTTCATTCATGAAGAATATGTCTGAAATGTTACAGCGAAATCACCCAGTATTCGGTTATTGCGCTGAGCTTTCGTTGAACCAACTGCCCAGTAAGGCTGATGTTTTAAAAAACATTTTGTTTAATCAATTTTGTGTTAAAAATAATAATACATCGTTTAAGTCATTTGTCCAGAAAACAGCGTATAAAAGAGATTTGGTCAAAAACCGATATAAAGATAATTACTGAGAAGTCAATTGAACGAAGAGTCACAACATTTCATGAATAATCGCAACAAAAGAAATATACTAAAAGAAAGAATACACTGACCGTTCGCATTATTCATCAAAGTGCAGATGTGAAAAATATTGTGTGTGTTCATGTTCTTACGACAGAAAAATAGCCTCCGCGGAAAAATCATTTTTACTGGACCAAAAGAGTGCCCTAAAAATGTTCTTGGGTCCAATTGACAGTGAAACCATATACAAAGTAGAAAGTAGAGAGAAATACACACAACGATACAAGCAAATCTCCAGCTCCAAAACGAAAAGCAGTTACAAATTCAACTGACAATGCTAACAAATTGTCTCGGCACTCTCGTGATGTCAATGCACCAACTGTAGCGCCAAAACATATACCACTTACAAATGAAGCTAGAGGGAGAGAGCCAACGATTTGACATTTCTCTAAGCGGCAACGCTCTGTAACGCTTTACTCAAAGATTTAAATGTGGGTGATTCAAAGAATATAATTGATCGGAGCCAAACACAAAGAAATGTTTCAAAGTACAATAAAAACGTAACTAAAGCGCACGTTAATATTATTGATAATTAATATTATTTTTTTTAAATTATAACAAGACTGCGGAAAATATGAAACTGCATATTTGTATTGAATGATCGCAAAACGATTTCGATGACATAGATATGCGTCCCGGGAAATTCTATCTTGAAAAACATAACACAATTTTTGCATATTTTCATATTGCATACAAAATGCATGTGCAAATATTAATTGCATATGCAAATTAAAAAATTGCATATTTGCATATTATATGCATATGCAAAATTTATGCAAGTCCATTTAACCGCAAATGTGTGTTCGTAACTTCAATCATAGACATGAATGTTTTCAGAGGGTACAGGATAGGGATGCCAGATGCGATTTTTGAAACAGTACAGCACTGTTTTTTTGGACAATGTACTGTTTTATGACATGCCCCCAAAACAGTACGTAAAAGTACTCTTTTTTAATAATGTACTTTTTTGTACAGTTTTTTTGTATAAATTTTACGTGTTGAAAATATTTTTGATTTTCTGAGTGCGAAAAAATAAACCCGTCTAAATTGTTAATAAAAATTATTTTTATATAGTCGCCCGCTGAAAGCACTCTGTTCTTTAGACTTTACTGGTAATCTTGGATGTGTTTACAATGATGAAAGAACTGCGCGAGAAATTTGAACATCCAAAATATGCAGGGTTTTATGGCTACTTATCTGAAACCACCATTAAGAGAATATTTAGTTTTATTTTTTTTTATTAGAGAAAGGAAAAAATAGACTTGTATTAAAAAATTTGAAAATATGAAAATAGCTGGCGAACATGTTCCTAAATTTAAGTGTGCATCCTTGACTAGGCTTGGATAGTTCACGAACGAACTAGTTCAATTGAACTATTCGCACTCCTGAACTATGTGGACTAGTTCGTTGATTATCGTTCTTTTAGTTCTTTTATTTCAATCGATTTTGTAGCAAGTCAGATCAAAATGAAAGAGAAAATTTTTTTCAGCAATGGTTTGAGTTCGTGCTGCTAAAGTTTTTCACTAATGAACGGCCCCATATGTATTATTTTTATTTAAATTTGTTCTATGTCCACAGTTAATGATTGATTCATTTTTATAGTTCGTTTCATTTCATGAACCTCATCATGAACGAGTAAACAAAACGAACTAAAAGACCTATTGAACTAAAAAATATAACGAGCTAACATACATAACGTTCTAAAACACTAAAAGAACTATAAGACCTAACGAACTAACAACATGAACGAGTGCACGAAACGAACCAAAAGAGCGAACGAACTAAATGAACTAAAAGAACTATATGAACGAACTAGTTCATTAAACTCAACTGAACTAAAAAGAGCGATCCTTTTAGTGAACTAAAATGCCCAAGCCTACCCTTGACTTCATGTGATGGGGAAAGAAGCTTCTCCGCATACAAAATTTTCTGAAAAGCATTAAAATGTCACAATCGACAACTTAGAAGAAGTTTCAATAATATATTGTTATATGAATTATAGAACATAATTTTGAACAGATAATCTATATATAAATAGGTGAAGGAAAAACAGTTCGGTTCCATTTTTTCCCGTGTTTCTCAACCGATTTGGATAATTTTTCTTTGATGTGAACAAGAGTAGGAAGAAGGAGTGAACAGAATACTTTTTCTGACCTTTGACCTGAAATATGAGGGTTCAAAATAAAATTTTTAAATAAATGCTAAGCTATAAGGGATGGAAAAAACGGTATAAAAGGAAAGTTTAGACAATGCTGTTATGTACAAAATATTTGACAGGCATTTCTCGCTATCTCTTACGGAAACCCTACAATAAGCATTTTTTTATGTAACATATGCGAATATATATTAGGATTGTAAAATTTCTTACAAACAGTAAAGTTTAAGAAATTCCCGTCGTTTTGACTTTAAAATTATGAAGGTGTCTCGAAAACTGTAGCTTTTCTCAGTACAACATATTTTTGTATCAAAAGTCATTGGTTGACTTTTATACGCTATACGAAATCTTGTTTTGGTAATAATTTTCACGGATAGTATATAAAAAAATTTCCCGTTATTATGACATCAAAATTGTTGCGATATCTCGAAAACTGTAGATTTCCTCAGTACAACGTATTTTTGTATAAAAAGTCGTTGGTTAGCACTGAGCGGCAAACTGAAAACAGAATTTGACTCTTTTTTTAACCTTTTTATACGCTCATCTATGAACGAAATCGATTTCATATCACAGTGTTGGTTGAATGTCATAGTGAAAAGGTTGAATTTCGACCACTGGCGATTTCAAGTTAACATGATTATCTGTTGAAAGTAATTAAATAATTTTTACATATTTAACACTTTTTTTCACTAAAATTTATAGATATTTCAATTAATTTGGAAATATTATGAATTAAGACCATTTTTATTACATCATAAGCAAAAAAAATGCAGCATATTTCTTGCATATGCAGAAAATATGCTACATATTTCTTGCATATACTTTTGCATATTTTTTGCATAAAATTTGCATATCATAGATATGGAGTAATAAATGCATTAATGAAGTCAAAATCAATATAAATCCAAAACTTGATTTCAATCAGACTTAAAATAAGTTGTGCATATAATTTCGCTGTCTAATTTTAACACAGTGTGCCAAAACCATAAATAAACAAGCATATACAAACATTATAAAAATTCTTAAAGAAGGACATTTTGAGAGTCCATCGCACCTGATTTGACCTCTGAGGGACATCACAATTTTTTCAACTTATTTTTGAATTGAAGTGTTTGAATTGTGTTGTGCCGACATTAATTGCATTTTTACAGCCATTTGCCCAATTGCAAATGAAAAATGAAATGAACTTTTTTCAATAGAATTTGACGTAAACTAAGGCTTTGTAAAAAGATATTCAATAAAATACATTATGAAGCGTGTAGCGAAGCAATTTCCTTTACTTTTTTTAGCCTAAAAATTGGTGTTTTATAAATTTTAATTATATAATATTCCATTAATGCCATTTGCATTTTCACGAAAACTAATTGCAAGTAAAAATGCCTTTCCATTTATTTAGGAACATCGAAATCGGTTAAGAATTTTCTAAATGGCGGCAATTTTAACGTTTTTTTTCAAAAACTGATTCCTATGTAATTAAATTTGCAACCATATAAATGCTCCTATTTCATAAAATCTTTTTACATAGATGTAAAATCCTTGTTTTACGTCAAATTCTTTTGACAAAAGTTAATTTTATTTTTCATTTCCAATAGGCCAAATGGCTGTAAAAATGCAATTAATGTCGGCACAACAAAATTCGAACACATCAATTTAAAAATAAGTTGAAAAAAATTGTGATGACCTTAAGAGGTCAAATCAGGTGCGATGGACTCTCAACATGTCCTTTTAGAAAAATTTTTATAAAGTTTGGATATGCTTGTTATTTATGGTTTTGGCACACTGTTTAAATTTCAACAAAAATAGTATTAGTTATCAAATTATTAACTCGGCTTTTTTTTGAGCGCGAGTGTTTTGTATTGGGCAGTTTTTTGACGGGAAAAAAAATCTAAAGCCTTTGCATTCAATAAGAAAACAGGACAACAATATCCAAGAATCGGAACAGAAAACCACTATTATATTCAAGTATTTGGCGATGCTGCGCGACATAACAGAGTATGCGCCAGTTTACGATCTAGGGAAATTCTCACACGAACTAAATAAAAGCCGATTACACAGCGTACATGGAAAAATAAAACCTTTTTTATGTTATTTAAACGCTTCAGAAATAATTAAAAATAAATCATAAAAAAATCATAATAAACCTTCTAAATTTTGTTATTTTTCTCGGAGTTGACCCATATTTTGATAAAAAAATTGCTCAAAATTATTGAAATCTGGCAAATAATTATTTCAATTTATATATAAATAATATATGTTACAAAAAGTCATGCTATTACCAATTTATCTAGTCAAAATATAAAAATATTACAAAAATTGTTGAAATTAAAAAAAAAATCATAAATTGTTCTTGTTGAGCATTTAATTCTATTTTTTTTTTGGCACTTTTTTGGGCTCAGGCGTATTTTCCAGGGTACTCTGCAGAGATTATGACTATGGCCGACTTTAATTTTTGACTTTTTCTATATTTTGCTACACCCTAATTCATTACGATATAGATTTTACCATTCATAGAAGTACAGGTTTTTAATAATTTTATTTATTTAAGTGAACTAGAAAAACATATAAAGTGTAATTCAGGATCATAGAAATGGAAAACTGAAAAAACTGAATTAAACTTTTTTATAAAATTATTATTAATACTAGATGGCTATAATGCAGCGTACTAACAATTTTTATTATTTGGATATTGGCAAGTCCTAATCAATTTTTAAAAAAGTAATAATTTTTATTTTTACTTAGAAGTTTTATCTTCGCATTAATAACATAAATTTACAGTTTGGCGATTCATAACTTTACTATATCAATAGTCTTAAATTGTTAAATAATTTTCAGTAACTTGCGAGTATTTTTAGAATATTATCAGATAAAGTGCTCAATTCCCAGCAGCTGTAGAGTCAATTGGAAAAACTAACGAGTTTCTTTCTAGCGCAAATTGTAATTCCTATGAAAAAGTACAAGAAACTTTCAGCGTAGAATAGCTCACTTGAGTTCATTTTGTTTTCTTGTCAACATTTTACTGACAAAAATAAATGAAATCTGTACACTTGTTGTGACAATTTTTTTAATTTTCAAACTGTTTGAGAAAAATCAATGTAAAGAATTCAACAAAGGTATGTTTTTGCATTATATTTAAAAAATAACTACATAAAAAAAATCACCATTTTTAGGTGATGCACTTCTTTTCGTAATACATGTAAGATATAAGAATTTAATGTCTCTAACGTTTGAATACTTTGCAACCACTTAAAGATATACTTTAAGACTTTAGCAAAAAGTACCAGTTTGGAAATGTTCATAATGGAAGTAATTCAAATATGGGAAAAAGGGAATTTTTTTGGGTACAATTGTCTTTTCCTATGACATCAATACGTAAAAAGTGTCAGTTCAGTAAATGTAAAAGGTTATTGTGGAGGGACCAGTACTGGTCTTCATTGAAACTAGTTCAGAACTATTTAAAAGTTGGTCCAATTTTCTGCAGGGTTCTTATAAAAAACTCAGATTTACTGATTAGGATTTGTAGTTGCTTGAAAATGTTGGAATTATATGGTATCATGCTTTTTGAGGTAATTACAAAGTCTAGAGTCAGTCAATTTATAAAATCTAAAACAGTTTAAAGGATTATTTACACATTCCACAGAAAACTCTCAACAGCGTCACATTTGAAATCAATCAATTTTACGACTTAAACGACATTAACAAAATAACCAGTAATTTGTTGACCACAAGCAAGGATTTTGTAGTATTTATGATTTTAAAGTGACCAACGACCGGATATGAAATTCGCATTTTTTTTTAATGAAAATAATGATTAAAAAATTGTAATCATAAAATTTTTATTGAATGCCCAGATGCGGTCGCATTCACATAATGGTGCATTACAAGACAACAATTTGCAAAAAAATACAGTGACTGCAACAACAGCATTTTATTGCATCTTATTGCAGCAAATGCTGATCAACCTGTGATATGCAAGTTTTTTGATCAATGCGAATGTGCGCCATGCTGCCGGACTTGAAAAATGATTACACGTACACGCAAGCAAAATTATTGAAAAGGAGGCACAAATCTTATATAATAATGAAAAGTTATGCAAAAGATGTACAGATCGTTGGTATATTTAGAAGATGGCATGGATTTGCAAAACTTTACTAATTGGTGTATATTGGACTAGTGTTTACACAGCAATTGCCGTTAAATCGCTGAATATCAACAACGACAAATTACAAACATCGTAATAAAATTGTTTTCATCGGGACAAGCAACAGTTGCTTGCACGAGCACGAGCAATAATAACAACAACTAACAACAGTGACAGTTGTCACCATTGACATGTGACCACTTTTCTTAGCCAGTGTTGTTTGAGTCAATTTTTGTCTTGTTGTATTTTTATAATGTTTTTATTTTCCGTTTTATTTTCTTATAGTCATGATGTTATCTTTTCTTGTTATTGAGACGCAATTTAAGCGCTTAGATGTTGCATTTGGTCAATTCAGAGGCACGCCACTGTCCAATGTCATAAATTTGTCAAATGTTGGGGAATATAGCTTGTTTAAATTGCAGTGTGTTGGTTTTGTGCTGGTAATTTACCAAACCAACCTGGTTTGTTGCAACTCATTCAAGTTGTAGTTTTCTGACAGTGTTTTTATTCAGTTTTTTTTTCTTGTAATTTTAAACTGCTTGTCATGTGTCAAATTTAAAAAAAATGTGGTTGAAGTTATCATAAATTTGAATGTTTTTGTGTATTCGCTCTTCTTTACAGATGTTGAAATTTATGAGTTTAAATTTTTTCAGAAACATCAGTATAACTTTCTATTTAAACAAAATTTCGGTTAAGAACCCGTTATCGATCCTGGTTCATTCGGATAACGTGGCATTTTCTAAAGTGAGAATATCCAAATTACCTGGAGCAACTCTAAAACTATAACCTGTGTTCGAAAGCAATTTCAACAAATTTAAATGTCCTGGCACAAGAGATTGTTAGAAGTCGATTCATACATAATGTGACAAGCCTTACTGCTTTCGGGAGAAATATCTACAACAAAATGATGGCGAAAAAAACTGAGAGCGAGACAAAACGCTTATCCCAACCAAAAGGCATGAGTTAGTTATTTCGGGGACTAAGCTATTTCGCCACCATTTTTGTCACCAGCTTGTAGAGTTAAATGACTATAAGCAAATGAAGAACTGGAAAAATACTGAAACTATCCGGGGATAAATTTATCTCTCTGTGAACAACACGAACAAAAGAGCATGTGTTATTACTTTCTTTGCAACTTTTAGTTTATTTTTATCTTGTGGTCACAAGGTTCAATGTCCTATGCGTGATTGTACCTTGGACCATTTTGAGTATCTTTAAAAAAAAATTTTAATACTCTGGTTTGACAAAAATTCGAGACGTTCTATTTGCACACCATAATTACTTAAGCATATATCAGTCGATGTTGTGAAGGTTTCAAGTAAAAAATGCAGACCATTGCTTGGAAACAACAACTGATTTATTATAAAATGGTCCAAGGACCCAATAAATCAATTAACAATACACATCTCTAACTATTGCAAAAATTAATTTTATATCACTATATTCTTTATCTGGAAAAATGCAGTTTGTCATGTCTGATGCAACTTTCATAGCTTCTGCAGGCTCAACAGTTTTTTGTTTCTCCTGAAAATTAGTTATTTTTGAGTTGTGGCGGTTATGCACTTACTAACTTACTTAGTTGGCGCTGCAACCGTATGTCGGTCTTGGCCTCATCTAAGAATTTTCGCCAGCCATTTCTGTCTTTCGCTTGCTGGCGCCAGTTGGAAATTCCAAGCTTCGTCAGGTTGTCCTCTACTTGGTCTTTCCAACGAAGATGCGGTCGCCCTCTTCTGCGTTGATCGCCGCTGGGTACCGAATCGAATGTTTTCTTCACTGGAGCATCGTCTTTTATGCGCTGAGCATGACCAGGCCAGCGAAGCCGCTCGATTTTAATGCGCTTGACTATGTCGATGTCAGCGTACAGCTCTTACAGTTCATCATTCCACCGTATTCGGTACTCGCCATTGACGCAGATTGATCCGTAGATCTTAAGAAGAATCTTTCTAAAGAATGCTCCTAAAGTCTTTTCATCTAAACTGCTCAGCGTTCAGGTTTCTGATGCTTAAAGTAGGACGAGCATGATGAGCAATTTATAGAGCGTGATTTTCGTTCGTCGAGAGAGGGCTCTGCTTCTCAATTGCCTACTGAGCCCAAAATAACACCTGTTGGCAAGAGTTATTCTTCGTTTGATCTCAATGCTGATGTCGTTGGTTGAGTTAATGCTGGATCCTAGATAGACGAAGTTCTTCACAACCTCGAATGAGGTATTGTCAACGGTAACGTGGGTTCCAAGACGCTGGGACTGTTTGTTTGTTGACACTAAGTATTTCGTCTTATCTGCATTCACTGACAGACCCATTCGACTTGACTCTTATTCTAATCTGGAAAATACTGCACTGAATTCGCGCGTATTATGGCCAATGATATCGATGTCATCAGCATACGCAAGCAGCATAACACTCTTGTAGAATATTATGCCACTACGTCTCAGATCAGCAGCTCGGATGATCTTTTCCATCATTAGGTTCAAAAAGTCGCACGATAAGGAATCACCTTATCTGAAACCTCGTTTGGTAATAAATGGTGGGGAGAGGTCCTTCCCGATTTTAACTGCGCTGCTGGTGTTGCTCAGTGTCATCCTGCAAAGTCGTATTAGTTTTGCAGGAATACCAAATTCAGACATGGTGGAGTACAGGTGCTTCCTTATTGGGCTGTCGAAGGCGGCTTTGTAGTCGACAAAAATATGGTGGGTGTCGACTTGTTTTTCTTGAGTCTTCTCCAAGATTTGTCGTAGCGTGAAGATCTGGTCGATGGTGGACTTTCCAGGTCTGAAGCCACACTGATAAGGTCCGATCAGTTCGTTTACAATGGGCTTCAATCTTTCACATAAAACGCTCGACAGGACCTTTTATGCGATATTAAGAAGGCTTATCCCACGGTAATTGGCACAGATAGTGGGATCGCCTTAACAGGATCGCCCAATCCTCTTCTTGTGGATTGGGCAGAGCACACTGAGATTCTAATCGTTCCGAATGCATTCTTCCGACCATATTCTGCATAGAAGCTCGTGAATGTATTTAATTAGAGCTTCGCCTCCGTTCTTAAACAGCTCAGCAGGTAAGCCATCAGCTCCCGCGGCTTTGTTATTTTTAAGCCGAGCTATAGCTGTCAGAACTTCATCATAGTTGGGCAGTGGAACCTCGACGCTGTCATCCGCAATTGGGATTTCCGGAATATCATCTCTATTGGCGGGATTGTTGTTAGCGTCGCCATTTAGAAGCTTAGAGAAGTGTTCCCTCCATAACGTCAGTGTACTCTGGACATCTGTCACTAGATTCCCGTTTTCATCCTTGCAGGAAGAGGCCCCGGTTTTAAAACCATCGGCAAGGCGTCTTATTTTTTCAAAAAATTTTCGGGCCTCATTCCTGTCACCATACATCTCAATCTTCTCCTGCTCGCGCTTTTCTGCCTCTCTTTTTTTCCACCTTAAAAAAGTCTCTCTTCCCTCCTCTTTTCTTTGTATCGCTCCTTAGCAGCGCGCGTTACAACCGACACTGCAGGACAGCAGCTTTGTAGGCGGCGTCTTTCTCTGCAGTAGCGTCGCGACACTCCTGGTCGTACCACTGGTTTCGGCGAGGGCGTTGGTAGCCAATCACCTCTTCAGCAGCCGCACGCATGGAGTTGGAAATGTGTGTCCACTGCGCGCATATATCATCGATTGGAGGAGTGCTTTGAAGCAGGAGTGAGAGTCGAGTGGCGAAAGCATCGGCTGTCTGTTTCGATTGCAGCTTGTCGACGTCTAGCTTTCTCTGTGTAGGGTTGCGTGTATTCTTAGCTGCGCATAGACGTGTACGGATCTTGGCTGCAACAAGATAGTGATCCGAGTCAATGTTTGCACCACGGATCGTGCGTACATCCAATACACTGGAAGAGTGCCTTCCGTCGATCAAAATGTGATCAATTTGATTTTTGGTTTTTTGATCAGGGGACATCCAGGTGGCTTTATGAATATTGAGATGCTTGAATCTAGTGCTACTTACGACCATGTTTCGTGCTGCGGCGAAGTCAATCAGCCTCATTCCGTTATCGGAGGTGTTGTCGTGGAGGCTGAACTTTCCGACTGTTGGACCAAAAATATTTTCCTTGCCCACCTTAGCGTTGAAGTCACCAAGCACGATTTTTACGTCGTGGCGGGAGCAGCGCTCGTAAGCATTTTCAAGGCGCTCGTTGAAAATTTCCTTGATCTCAGCGTCCTTGTCTTCTGTCGGAGCGTGCGCACATATTAAGCTTATATTGAAAAATCTAACCTTGATGCGGATTATGGCAAGTCGTTCGTTCACAGGTGTGAATCGCAGGACGTGGGGCCGTAGTCTCTTGCCAACTACAAATCCGCATCCAAACTCGTGCTTCTCCGCATGGCCGCTGTAGTAGATATCACAGGGTGCATGCCAAATGCAACCCTGTCCCTTCCGTCGCATTTCTTGGATAGCAGTGATATCAGCTTTGTATCTTTTCAAGACATCAGTCAGTTGGATAGAGGCACTTTTTAATATCTTATAAATAAAACTTCTTGTGCAATGGATTTATTCACGCAGTATATATTTTTTCTGGGTGTCCTTCTTTTTTTTTTGCTTCTCTATATATTCTATCTACTTCTAATGTACTTGTTTTTAAAATCTGTGCGTGTACTTCTTTTTGCTCTAAAAATGTTGGTCACATAGACCACAATCCAATTTTATTATTTGCGAGTAATGCACTCGACCATTTATCCGTTTTTGTAAGGTTTTCTTAGTTTAGGTTAGTGTGGCTGTCTCAAACGAGACACAATTAGGCCAATAAGGCCCGTTGTGTTACCAAGGGTTGATTTTCCTTTCTCTATTTAAACCAATATGAGCTGTTTACTGAGCCTAAGATTCGGTGTACCGAAGATTCCGAGAGGTCATCAAGGTCATTGAAAAACCAGTTTCCTAAGTGAAGAAAGAGTTTTCGAGCAAGTGCAGAGGAAATGAACTGTGTATTCTTCCTCCTCTTCATCTCTCAATCTTTTGCAGAAGTCGTTGTGGGGGATGTTCAAACTGTGAACGTGACTACCAATCAGGCAGTGTCCTGTAAGAACCCCCTACCATGCTACTGATGTCGTCTCTATTAAAGGAAATGAGTTCTTTAAAACGCTTAAGGGTCAGCTTCTGTTGTTGGTTTTATTGTAGGATAACTCATGTGTAAGGAGTTTACATGTGGTGAGAGGATTACCAAGGCTCTCCTTATCTGTAGATAATTGATTGGTTGTACCTGTACGAGTGAGTTCACCTGCTTTGCAGTTACTTAGAATATCCTTTTGTCCAAGAAACCAGTATAAAAAGATTTTGAGCTTCTTTGCCCTCTCATTTAGAGATCTGCGGCAGTTGAGAACTGTTTCAGATGTTATTTCAACAGTTTCTAGTTTTCCTAATTTATACTTTTTTTTTAATAATATTTTATATAACCAAGAAAAAAATATCTTAAAGTTAGGACTGTATCGAAAAGTATGTCCCCATTTTGTATATACGTTTTTTCAAGTGTATTTTTTGTTGATGTTTGCATAGCAGGACATTTGTTGTTTGTTCTCTTATAATTTTAATCTCGAAGATAGGATGTGTTTCATTAGATACTCGAAAAACAATTTTGCACAATTTCTCTACAGAAAAAAAGGTTTCTTAAAGAACTTTAGCTAAATGCTTTAATATTACTCATAAAACAGTAAAACACATATTGAAAAAGCTTGGTGAGACTGCATCCTTGGAAGACTTGCCAATAACAGGCCGAAAAAAGGGAGCAAGTAATCCTCAGTTGGACAAAAGGTCTTAGCTCTTATTAAGCGGAACCCGTCATGTCTATACGAGATTTAGCAAAAAAGGGAGGAACTAGCATTGCGATGGTTCGAAGGGTAACAATTTACAGACTTACAGAAAACAGAACAAACCGTAAAAAACAGAAAAACACTAGTTGTTGGAAAATCAAGAGTGCGCAAATTAAACGAGCTTTTAAACAAACAAAACATCAGTTGCATAGTAATGGACGACGGAACATACTTAGAACTCGACTCCAACACACTTCCGGAGACCATTAGTACTGTGTAATTGGTAAAATTTGGTGAGAAAGGCAAGCCATTTGACAACTTGTTTACTTCAGCTTTCAGAAAGTCAACTGTTTTTGCTCATCTCTTCCTCCTGCGGACGCCTTTGGTTGTACTGCATAATTAATTTGACCGCATCTTCTATATTTTTGGTATAAAACTATCAGATTAAAGTTATTTAGATTACTTTCCACATAATAACATACTATTGTTATAACAAGATACTATAAGATTTACAATAAATTACTGAAGAAAAGGAGTCACTTCAAAAGATCAACGACCGAATTCAGATTTGAACAGCACTCATAGTATTTATTTATATTGTCCCAAACTTTTCTTTAATATCAACAATATAAGATGTTTAAGCACATTGACAAAAAACAAACACTGAATTATATATGAACAAATTTAAACAAAAATGAAAAAAGCTCAAGATTTCTTTCTATTCACATTGACAGCTCATTCGTCAAAGTGAACAAAGAACGACAATAGAAGAAAAACAAAATATAAATTCACAAAAAATAAAAAATATAAAATAGGACAACAAAATATGTGAACTCTTCATCATCATCATCATCGTTTTCATCCTTTTGTGCGCCACCCTGATTCCTGTTCTGATGCATTGTCGCTGCTTTCTGTAACATTCAATGCCTTCACTCGGTTCAAAAATCGAAGATGCCAAGCGTCTTATTCTATGGCAGCCAATCGTGCTGATATGAGCAATAATAAAACAACAACAAAAATATTAATCCAAAAAATGGAAACATCAACCAAGAGCGACAGCAGATGCTGAAAAACGATAGAACGGGAAAGTCTTTTACGCGTCCAGAATTCAGCTTGCTTACATTCAAAAGTTTTACTGGGTTGTCATCCATTCCAGTCGCCGCTGACACCTCGAGTTCCTCGAGAAAGATGAAGATATTCAACGTCCTGCAGTACGATGGATGTTTCACATATCCTTCATATCCTTCAACAGCTTCGAAACGAATTTGATGTACGACCAACGTTTCGACGTACGTCTAGGTCGTTGGACAGCATCAAGAATAAAGACACACCAACACAAACACACATTGTCGGACTTTTGTACATTGCCAACTAAAGATTCTGGTGCTGGTTTTTCTTCTGCTCTTGCTGCTGCTTCTATGGCGCTAAAGTTTTTCTTTCCAGCCGTTGTTCCTTGCACTGTACAAGTTTTCTTCATAGCTCTCCGGAATGCTTCTAAGATTATTGATGCGGTTGCATTCATCACGATTTTGAAGTCAACGTAAGGGCGAGATACGTCACGTCAGTCAAATGTTTTCATACGTTCGATGAAAAGGATTGAATAATGTTTGTGTGTTTATAAAGAATATGATGTTTTATATGTATGTAGGATACAAATAAAAGATAAAGAAAATTCTTTTGCTTTAAATATATTTAGTTTTAAGGTAATTTCGAAGAGAACTTCAACACAACTTTTTAGTCATGTAAGTAAGAATATTTTTCAAGTTATATCTTGAATTTTTAAATTTTTTTCTTCTTTAAGTGAAATCGGATTAAAATTTTTATGAGATATTGTCCTTAAAACATTTGAAACAAGTTTAATCTTTTTTGTTAAAATAATTCTTCTTCAACCTGGATTTATACGAGAATTGCATTGAATGTTCGAAAATTAGATTAATTTTGTGTCAATATTATTTAGTGTTAAATTAATTTAGTCATAAACAGCAAAATGACTAGATACATGAATTTTTTCGCAAAAAGAATGCCTTTTATGGAAAAAAAGTGAGCTAGTTGGATGATTTGCTACCCCTACACAGTCAAAATTCTTAAACTGACATTTTATCCAGTCGTTGAAATTATGCATTTTTTAATACTTTTTTAAAATCTTCAAAATATTATTCAGTGTATGCATTGAAAACCAAACTTTTGTGGATGAAAGTAATGCTTTATTTTAAATAATTACATATTATTCAAAATATTGTCCATGGCTTGCGATCACTTTTTACCACCTTTCTGGATGCAAATGAATACCGTACCAGAAAAAGGCTTCGTCCTTTGAGGCCAAGAACGAATCAAGCCAATTTTCGATACCCTACCAATCGGATTCCAGTGAGGACGTTCTCATCTAACGAAATAAATGGTAGTCAGATGACGCCAAATCAAGTGAATATGGCGGGTGAGGTAAAGCTTCACAGCCACTGTTCTCCAGGTATTTTTTGACCGGTATGGTCGAGCTTTGTCATAATGGAAAATTACAGACTCGTGCCTGGTTGAATATTCCGTAAACTGTAACATGTATTTCAAAACATATAAAATGTAGTTCAGAATCTGTAACATGTATTTTAGAGATATAAATTTTTGGTTCAGTAACTGTAAAATGTATTTCAGAACATAAAAAATTTAATTCAGAATCTGTAATATGTACTACGTACCAGACCTGGGTATTTTACGATTACAATTACTTTCCAATTACAATTACAGTAATCGTAATCTTAAAAAATTAGCGACTACGATTACTGTAATTGTAATGCAAGAAAAGTATTATTACTGTAATCGGTATAAACGAGAATTACAATTACGATTACTGTAATTGCAATCGTTATCATGTTTTTTGTAATTTAATTACTTACTATGTAAGCTATAAAAAAGTTTAAAATAAGTTTAAAGTAAGTTGTAAGTTTTAAAAAAAATGTTTGTGTGAAAGTCATGTAATTTAAATGTTGTCTTATTTTTTTTCTTACTAAAAAGCAAATATATTGCAATCTTATTCCGCAACTATTTTTGAACAATACGTTTTTTCAATAATTTAAAACAAAACGAACTCAATAATAAGGAATGTATAAATTGATGCGATAGAAAAAAAAATTAACTCGGACTAATCTTTCGAATGAAAAATAAGAAAAAGCGTGCCGCCGTGGACTATTCACTATTCCAGCAAAAGAGAAAAGTCTTTCAACTGGCGCGGATGAAGTAAGAGGTGTATCAAATTTAAGCTGTTTTTTTAAGAGAGGATATCTGTTCCTACTACTAACTAGAATCTGTTGTTGTATCATTTAAGTATTCGAAAAACTGCTCTACAATATTGTTTGATACATTTCCATTGCTATATTGATCCAAATCATCTAAAACAAAACTGAGCATAGTAAAACATAACTCCAAATTTATAATGTATGTTCGGTCATACCGTCATATTCATAAAAATCGTTGCTCAAGCTGATATGTTCGTAGGTGCCACTTTCATCATTATCTGCATCGATTTTAAGCAATCTTATAACTAAGTTATAGATGTCTTCCTGTGATCGTTTTTTTTTTCATGGTGTTAAACCACCTCATTTTACACGAAGGATTTAAAACAGCCGCCACTATTGCTTTGTCTTCTTTATTGCGATGGGTTGAAGAAATTTTAGGTTGTATTCCTGTGCCACCTTCCTCAATTTAACTTTATGGAAACTTAAGACGGAATAAGACATCGATATAACAAATGTTTTTCTCCTTGTAGGAAGTCTAGTGTTATGGTAATTGGAGTCATCAATGTGCATTAGTCATGTAAATACTTTAAGTCACCAGAAGTCGATCTCGATATTGCCAATTAATTGCATAATTTATCGAGCTTATTTTCATCTGACAATATGCGAGAAACGGCGTCGAAAAGTGAACTCTATCTAGTTACAACTGGAATAACTAAAGATGAATCCAGGGCCTTTCTTATTGTCTCTGACGATTTTGGCCAACAATTTTCTTTCCATAGAGCGTTACATTCTTTAAAAGCATAAGAAAAAAAAATTTATTTATTTTCAATTTTAAAAATTGAAAGTTTCGGTATAACAAGGTGCTAACCCACATAGAACATGTTTTGAGATATACGTATTTGAAAGTTTGGACTCTTCCATATATAAAAATTTATATAGTATATGCATATATTTTTAAAATTATTCAAATTAAGCAGATTTTTATGTCAATAATACAGGTACATAATTACAAATTGAGCATTATTTTGAAACACACTGAAATTTCTAAGTATAGAGATCTCATAACAGATGTACCTCCATTTTGAACTGTGTGTATTACTCCTTACTACCCCGACTCCTAAAATTTTTTGTGGTTACTGTTAAGTGTTACTGTTAAGAACTCTCATGGAGTTCTGTATCAGATTTTAAAAGATTCGAAAAATCTGTTGTGACCAGCAAATTTAAAGTGTGACTGTAAATCTTGGAAATTCGTATCCTCTTCAACTTCACGATCATCTTTAGCAATATCCAATGAACAAAACAGATTGTAATGAACAACTTGGCAAGCACCAGAACTTATAACAAAATTGTTAATTTTGAAAAATTAGAACTTTAATTTTGCGATAATTTCAGCCAACTCAAACTAAACACGCAAATACAATCAAATAAAATAAAGTATTTAATTTCCAAAATTTTGTGGTAACATTTTATTATTTTTTGTATTGAAAATATATTTTCTCGAATTCATTTCTTCATGTTAAATATTTTTACATGAAAATTTTAAAAACTTTTTTTTTCTCCTTAAATTCATCCCTAAATCCGAACATTTACATACAGAATTTCTGTATGTTTCTTACCAACTGTTTAATAATATATCTCTCAGTTGGTACTAAAAGCCTTAAGCCGAGCTTTGCTAAGAGAAAAACTTATTAAATCGTTCTTTTCCGGCGAGATCTTTCTGAGTGTGGATGCACAGAACGACAAAAATAAGGAAAATTAATTGAAATGAAAAAAACTTAAAATCTTAAAAAATCTTTAAAATCCATTTAAAAAAAAATATATCGGTGATTCCATGTCAATTCGACTTTTTTTGAGCAAAACCTGACCTTTGTGTTTTCGATTTTTTTCAAACTTTGAATGTAGGTAGTGCTCGTAAAAATAACTTAAACTGTGTTTTTTGTTTTGCCAAAAACTTTTTTTTTTGAAATTATACATTGTGAAAAATATCAAAATATCTTCAAAAATACAATTTGTGCATGTTTTCATTCAGCTCTAACTTCGAAACCGTAAGTCGTATAGAAAAAAAACTAAGGTAGTTTTTAAAGACCTTGACTGTGTCTTTTTGGTGGTAAATTTTTTTTGCAGTGCTTTTATGAAAAAAATTTTTTTTTTTAATCTTAAATTTTTTAAACTTATTTTTCAAGGTCATCGCAACAAATTTTTTACCTATTTTATAAAGTGTCTTTTTAAGGAATCAATTCCAAGGGCTAGTTCAAAATTTTAGGATGGAATTTCAACGATTTCTATTTTTAAAGATTTTTTGAAAAAATGCCTACAACAAATTTTCTGTTTTTATAACGAAAATGCAATATTTTCTTTTTAATATGTATTTTTCAGATGAGAGAGGTCATACTGTAATTGTAAACACCAGTCATCGTGATTAACTGCAAGAATCATTGCTCATAAAAACGTAATAGTGATTAAAAAAATCCCTCTAATTGTTTAGAAGTTATAGCATTTCAAAGCATAGAAATTTCACCTTATGCTACTACCCACACGTAAGAATTTACATCTAAAAATTCAAATTTTTACACTTCTGAGTATGAATTGAGTATGAATTGCCACAAGTGTCGTGTCCCAAAAACTGAAGTCGAACAATATTTTATGAAAGTTAAAAACAAATTTGGTTTTTATAGTTGAGAACGATGCTCTTGAAGTGTGAAATACGTGTTTTTTTTTAAATAAATGAGATAATGGCGCCTCATCATAAGTGTTGCAATCCTTTTCGTATACAAAACCACAAAAAAAGTCACCATTAAAAATGTTACGTACAGTTACAGCAAGTTTTGCGCAGAAATATAATATTGTGAAGCCGTTATCTAATTCTTTAAAAATTTGCAACTCTTGCCGACTAATGGCAGCAAGTGATGAAAAATATCCAACCTTGGATGAAGGCAACAACATTCCACAAATTCAATATGATAGCGAGTCGGAAAATGAAAAGAACGAATTTAAATTACCAATCAACTCTGCGCTTAAAGATTTTAACCAAAGTTTAGCGCTACTTGGGCATTCACCAAGAAGCACAAGGAAATTAATGCAAACAAAATATGCCACTGAAAAACGAAAAAAAGTAGTAGAAACATTAGACAAGAAGATTTTCAAAGCGACAAATATAAGAAGTGAACAAGACAAAGAAAACAAACAAAATCTCTCTATTGTTTCAAAATTAAAATCAAAATTCAAAAATACTACGGATAAACAACAACGGATAAAAATTTTAACTATTTTTGCGGACTGGTCTTTTCAAGAAATTCACAAACACTTTGATACAACCGATTATATGATAAAAATTTCAAAAAATTGTTTAAGCAAAATGGAATTTTATCCTCTCCAAATCATAAGGCTGGCAAAATTCTGGATGAAAAGGTATTTAAAATGGACGAGTTTTATTTTTATATTTAGTATTTAAGTGCGCTAGTTTTTTTTTTACTTTTTTACTTTTTTTACTTTTTTACTTTTTTTACTTTTTTACTTTTTATACTTTTTATACTTTTTTTTACTTTTAGGTTTTGCGATGTGTTCTTGACTTTTACGAATCGCCAGAAATAAGTCGCGAAATGCCCGGAAAAAATGATTGCATCACAGTAAGAACTGGCGAAGCAAAGACCATAAAACAAAAAAGATTAGTTCTTTGCAATTTAAAAGAAGCCCATTCTATTTTTAAAACAAAACACCCAGACCTAAAAGTTCAGTTTTCAAAGTTTGCTGATTTGAGGCCTAAAAACTGCATTCTTGCTGGTGCTAGCAGAACCCATTCGGTTTGTGTTTGCTGCATTCATCAAAATGTCAAATTAATGGTTGATGGTGCACAACTACCAAAACTTACAAACGACTCGTTAAAGCTTAAAACTTATAAAGATTTTATTAATTACATTATTTGCAACCCACCAAATTTAAATTGCTTTTTTCAATCATGCAATAATTGTCCTGGTTTACAAAATCTGATCGATCAATTAATAGAAATTTTTGAAAATAATATGATTGAAAACGTAAGTTATAAGCAATGGTTAGCTGTTGATCGTACATCACTAGAAACATTACAATCTAGTACAGAAGAATATTTGGAGAAATTTTCGGAAAAATTAAAGCGCTTGGTAACACACTCTTTCATAGCAAAAGAGCAAAGCAATTTTTTGAATAAAAAAAAAGAGGACTTGCAAATTGGAGAGTGTGTAGTTATATGCGACTTTTCAGAAAACTACGCGTTTGTTCTACAGGACTCAGTACAAGGTATACACTGGAACAACGACCAAGTGACTCTACATCCATTTTCAATTTACTTCAAGGAGAATGAACAAGTAAAATTTTTAAGTTACGTTGCTATTTCTGATTGCTTGAAGCACGACACCATAGCAGTGCATTTGTTTCAGCGTGGCTTAGTTAATTTTCTTAAAAAAAAATTGGGGATACTATCTAAAATATTTTACTTCTCGGATGGAGCAGGAGCTCAATATAAAAACAAAAAAACTTTATAAATTTGTGTAAGCACAAAATTGATTTTAATATCTCTGCTGAGTGGCACTTTTTTGCTACATCACATGGCAAAGGGCCAGGTGACGGCTTGGGTGGCACAATTAAAAGACTTGCCGCGAGGGCTAGTCTGCAAAATGTCAACGAGCCTATAAATACCCCAAAAAGATTTTTTAATTGGGTTTCAAAGAACATAAAAAATATTGACACTGAATTTTTTTCTTCAGAACAGTACCGCGAAGAAGCTCAAGTTCTCCAAAAACGCTTTAATAAAGCAAAAATAATACATGGAACTTTGACCCACCACTCATTTATTCCTAAAGGAAAAGGAAGAATTGAAATGCGAGTAACATCCACAGCACCTACGTCAAATATTGTACAGGTTTATAAAAATTTAAAAAAAAAAAATAAAAAATGTTTGGTTTTGTAAACTATTGACTTTATTTAAGTGTTAAAAGATATCTTTTTGGATTTTCATTGGTATTGACATAAAAAAATGGAAAACTTTCGATATTAGAATAAGAAATATTTTAAAGACATTTAAAAAGAAAAACGTTAAAAATAGTAATCGTTGAAATTCCAATCTAAAATTTTGACTAAGCCGTGAGAGTTGATGCTCTAAAAAGACACTGTATAAAAAAGGTAAAAAATTTGTTGCGATGACCTTGAAAAATGAGATTAAAAATTTTCAGCTTAAAAAAAAAAAAAAATTCATAAAACTGCTACAACAAAAGTGCACTACCATAAAGACTTTGTCAAGGTCTTTAAAATATATCCTAATTTTTTTTCTGTGCGACTAACGGTTTCAAAGTTACAGCGGTTTGAATACATGCACAGTTCGTATTTTTTAACATATTTTCATATTTTTCACAGTTTATATCTTAAAAAAAAAAATAAAACCCAAAAACAAAGTACGCAGATATAATACTTTTTAGGAGAACTATCCAAGCAGTGAGTTTCAAAATTTTCAAAAATAGTGATGTCAGAAACGTGGTCGATTTGACATGGAATTACCGATATATCAATCGATAAAATCTATATAAATAAAAATCAAATGTCATTCGTTGGTAATTGCATCAGTTGAGAACGGCTGAACCGATTTGGATAATTTTTTTTTTAAAATGTTCGTAATAGTCCAACTTAGGTTTTTACGGAAAGAAAAATTGACCACGCCCACTTTGCGCCCACTTTTTTTGATTTATCTAAAATCGGAAAACGGCTGGACCGATTTGGATAATTTTTTTTTAATGTTCATAGTAATCCAATTTAAGTTTTGTCGGAAAGAAAAATTGACCACGCCCACTTTTGCGCCCAATTTTTTCAATTTATCTAAAATCGGAAAACGGCTGGACCGATTTGGATAATTTTTTTTTCAAATGTTCGTAGTAATCCAATTTAAGTGTTTACTGAAAGAAAAATTGACCACGCCCACTTTTGCGCCCACTGTTTTTATATCTATATAAATAAAAATCAAATGTCGTTCGTTGGTAATTGCATCAGTTGAGAACGGCTGGACCGATTTGGATATTTTTTTAAAATGTTCGTAATTGTCCAACTTAGGTTTTTACGGAAAGAAAAATTGACCACGCCCACTTTTACGCCCACTTTTTTATTTATCTAAAATCGGAAAACGGCTACACTGATTTGGCTAATTTATTTTTTAAATGTTCATAGTAATCCATTTTAAGTTTTTACTGAAGAAAAATTGACCACTCCTACTTTTACGCCCACTTTTTTATATATACCTAAAATCGCAGAACGCCTGCGCCAATTTGGCTAACTTTTTTAAAATGTTTGTAATAGTCTACAAACGTTTTTTACAGAAAGAAAAAAATGGGCGTTGGAAAAGGGGGCGTGGCACTCTCATACAACCCAAATTTGCGATATCGAATAGCTTTTTAGTTACAGACCGCACAGGCTCGGAATTTAATATTCGAACTCAATTTACACATTAAGTTTAACTGATAACAATTTATGGTGTTGGACAAGGGGGCGTGGCACCTCCCATACAACCCAAATTTGAGATATCGAATAGCTTTTGAGTTATAGTTCACACAGCCATGGAATTGGGTTTTCGACCACAATTTACACGTGCCGTTTTACTGATAAAATTTTATGGGCGTTGGGAAAGGGAGCGTGGCACCTCCCTTAAAACCCACATTTAATATTTTGAATAGCTTTTGCGTTATAATTCACACAGCCCCGGAATTCAGTATTCGACGACAATTTACACGTGCTGTTTTACTGATAACATTTTATGGGCGTTGTACAAGGGGCGTGGCTCCTCCCTTGCAACCAGAATTTGCGATATCGAATAGCTTTGGAGTTATAGACCTCCACAGCCTCGGTATTCGAGCACAATTTGCACATGTCGTTTTACTGATAACATTTTATGGACGTATGGTGTGGCAACCTCCCATAATTTGCGATATCGAATAGCTTTTCAGTTACAGCTCGCACAGCCTCGGGATTCGGTATTCTACCACAATTTACACACGCCATTCAGGGGGCGTGGCACCTCCCATACAACCCAAATCTGCGATTTGCGATACCGAATAGCTTTGAAGTTATAGCCTAAGAATTCATTATTCTACCACGAATTACACATGCCGTTTCACTAATCAAATTTTATGGGAGTTAAACAAAGGGGCGTGGCACCTCTCATTCAACCCAAATCTAAATCAACCCAATGCAGGTTCACTGATAACATTTTATGGAAGTTTGGCAACGGGGGCGTGGCAGCAACGCGCCGGGTTCCAGCTAGTAGTTAATATAATTAAATTGATTGATATAAAAGATTTTTTCATAATCCGCTTATACCCGTGCCAGGACTCGAAATAAAATACTTAAGTATTTTACTTAAGCCAAAGGTATTTATAAATTGGTACAAATTATAAAAAAAAAAACAAAATACTAACAACATTAAAATTTTATACATTCTCTTTTGTGGCACCAAAAGAAATCTCTTTGCCCCACTGCAAATTCTTTGGAGTAAAAGAAAGAAGAAAAACTGGTTCCCACTCATAGTTACTAGCCATAAACTTTCAGTCACCAAAAACGCATGGTTTTGGCACGTAGAAGCCAATCAATTACTTCTACTAGCATAAAAACGGAAATCTCAGTGTAACTTGTATATAAAATTCTATACAAAATTCGTTAAAAAATTCTTTATAAAAAAAAATCATAACAAGCAGCATTAAATTTTCATAAAGCTAAAAAAATTAATTATAGAAAACAAAAGAAAAATAACACAAAAAAAAACTGTCTGTAAAAAGTGTTAAAAAGTGCATTATTTAAGTTCTTAAATAAGTTCATTATTCTATTTTAATTTAATTGATTGAAATAGTTTCGACTTTATAAAGCGTAAAGATAAATTAAGGTACATAATTAATTTAGCAGTCTTATTAAAAGATAATTTACAAAAAATGTTCTACAAGAAACCATATATAAATCGTCGATTCATCTACTCTTCGAAGGGCCTTTCTACGAGCAGATGCATACGACTGTAAGTACCCTGTATCCATATTCATACCTAAAGGAAAAAAACACGCTATGCCATTACATCAATACTAGTTAAAGTCTAAAAAAAAAATATAATAAAAAAAAAACAACGCAACAAAACCCTTATTAATAATTTTTGTGTATCTAACCGAAGATCATTTGAAGAGGGCTAGGTTTGAAACTCGGCTAAAAACACAAGCTTTGCTCTGAGCGCAACTCTCCATTTTTCATTAGTTAACTACGCTTCAACTGACCTACGACAATAGTTTGCACGCTCTCATAGTTTTGACGTTTCTTTATATATAATTAAAACAAAGAAAGTAAAAACTTTTACATAAGGATTTTGCTTAAAGTTCATTGAACTTTACAAATTCTTGTATACACTATGTTACATACTAAAGAGTTATTTTAGTTAACAAGAATATTAATTTCAATCAAATTTATTAAAATTACACGATATTAGTAATTTTTTTTATTGCTCGTATGTTAACATTTAATTTAATTAATTAATTCATGCACATAAGAAACGATTTGAACAACAAATACAACAAAAAAAATATCTTAATTATTAGCCAGTATTTTCTTTTGTTTTTTTCAATTTTATTAAAATTTAAATAAGATATAAATACTATTTTACCGTACACAAAAATGAAATATATTTGGCTAAATAATATTTGTAATCCATCATAATGATTATATTACCACGTTTGAACTACAAATTTTTTTTGATTAAATAAAAACTTTGTTAATTATGGCTAAGTAGAAAATTTTGCTTTTTCCTTTGCTGGTTGAGGGATGAAAAAGTTGCTTTAAGGGATTTATTAAATCATTGTCAAAATTAATAGATCAATGGTTGGGTGGGTAAAAGAAACGGTATCGTTACTTCGATCTAAACGATACTGTTGGTGTATGTTAAGGAGTTAATTCGCTATAAATTAAATAGTTACCGCATTTTTTTTTTGTTCACATTTTTTTATCTCTTATATAGGGACTCTATATAATTAATTTTTGTAGTGTTGCCTGGACAACGAAGTGACAACGAACCTCCCCATAGACCGTTGTGTAGCCGTATTGATGGGTCCCAAACCAGTCATTATCGCTCCAGCAAATTCGTCAGATGTTAAAAAACTGATAAAATGTCAACCCTGCATTACAAGATTTAATAAACATTATTACCTACTACATCACAATTTAAATCTAAACAACTTACGAACGAAACAAAAGACTTCTTGCGTCGGCAATAGTTAATGACTAGATAAGATATCGCTCTCTGCCTTATAATGGTGGAGTACAAAATAATTATTTAGTACCTTTCATAATATTTGCAGGGCAGGATTAAAACCTTAAAGATTTAAAATCGTAAGGGCCATAACACAAATAAAGATTCTAGAAAAGAATGTGTTCTTTGTGATTTGCATCAAAATTACAATTACTGTAATTGTAATAAAGAAATTTTTTGATTACGACTACAGTAATTGTAATTGTAATTTTTTTAATAATTACGATTACTGAAATTGTAATTAAAAATATTTCGATTATGATTACAGTAACCTTAATCTTTATGTTTTTAAGATTACGATTATAAGTTGTAATTGAAATTGTTATTTGTATGTAATCAATTACGAAAGTAATCGATTACATCCCAGCTCTGCTACATACATATCCATACATACAATTTATGAATTATCTTTATTCATGTTTATATCGATACGACCAACGTATAAGTTAGTAACTCTAATTACCAACTTTTAAAGGGACAATGTTTATGAAAATCCGTGCATTGGACTCAATATTGCGATATGGCAATTCTTTGAATCCCTAACGGAAAATTTGAAGATTTGTCAGCAATTTAAAAGTACAAATTTCAGTACATTTATATGAAAAAAATATTTTAAATGTAATTTTCTGAAAAACTACGTTTTTCGAGTTACCAAGTAATATGTTGGACGTATCGGTACATATTTATAGTCATGATTAAGAAATATACAACTTTTGAATCGCCATGACAGTCTTAAAATACAAGCAATTAAAAACAACATAATTGGCTGACAGGATTAAAATCTTTACATATATTATTTAATATATTAATACATAGTGGAAAGGGCTGGGTTGTGAACCGAGTTTTTTTTTAAGTTCTAACTTTTCACATAATAAGGATATTAAATAATCCAATATACCGTTAAAAATATAAACATAAAACGGAACTATTAATGCAAACGGATAATCATATTGATTAAAATTAAACTCTCTACGGCCAATTTTCTAAGGTTGTGATTTTTGGCTCTTAAAAAAAGTGGCTGGGTTGTTAACCATCTGAAAATCTAAAGATTTGTGTGATTTTTTTTGTATGCAGTGCTTATTATTCTGCATCAAATTGTGTACATTTTTTTTGCTAAAGTTTAATTTTTTATGAATTCTTAAAAAAAATTATAAGCTAAAATTTTGTTTTTTCGAAACACAAAAATAGTTCTAGATTTTAAACTAAATATAAGAAATTTAACATTGTATTGTACACCATTATATTTATTATATTATATATGCATACATAATTATAACTGTTTATTTTACCTTCAAGATGGGCTGTTATACATCTTTATATCGTTTTTGTTTTAGGATCTATGGCTATTTTTGTGTTTAAAAAAACGAAGTCTTAATTTTTTTGTTCTAATTTTTTTGTTAAAAAATCATATTTCATGAACCCATCGCCGTCCCAGCATGAAATTTTGCATACCGTTAGCTAAAGTATATTTGAAATATATATAAAAAAAAAATAGAAATGGAGTATTGCTTTTATTCAAAAAATAAAAATTCGGTAACGGTTAGAAAAAAAATTACAATGTGTTGTATATCAAAAGCTGTTAGTTTTACTTTTGAAATGTGGTATTAAACTTTTACATAGCTTTTTTTGGTTTATGATCTATAACTATTTTTGTGCCTAAAAAAATGAAATCTTACATTTTTTTTCTCATTTTTTTGTTAAAAAAATTATTTTTTCATGAACCCATCGCCGTCCTTGTTTGAAATTTTGTGTACTTGTATGTAGCCAAAATATAAACAAACCACATTTATTAAAAAAAATTACTGAAAATAGCGCATTTTTTTATTCAAACAATTAAGTTTTAGTAACGGTTAAAGTTATATCGTGTTGCATATCACATTGAAGTTGTTTGCTTCAGCTTTAAAAGAGCTATTAAACATCGACATAGCTGCTTTAGTTTGAAATCTAGAACTATTTTTGTGTTTCGAAAAAAAAATTTTAGCTTATATTTTTTTTTTAAATTCATAAAAAATCAAACTTTCGCAAAAAAAAAGTATATAGTTTGATGCAGAATCACAAGCACTACATACAAAAAACCATAAAAATCTCTGAGAGATGAAATTTAAAAGTTGGTTGATTTAATATGGAATGTTTGTATGTTAAGTATGATCGCTTTCCCATGTTATCTTACTTCAAGTGAACAGGCTGGTCACATTTGTTGCACTCGATGGAGTTTTTGGGGATCAGTTATTAAGGCAGAAACAATAAACAAATGGTGCAAAAATCAATATCCTCATCAGATGGTTTTGATGATTTTTTTGACTTGGAACACTTGGGACGTTAGGTGTTTTTTTCTGCTTAAGATAATCCTTTTTTCTGGAAAAGTCAGCTCGCAGCTCTCCATTGCTTTTCAACCACGTTTCAATGGATTCTTTGGGGTGGCTACTTGTAATATCCCAATTATATCAAGAAGTTACTAAACACTGGTGCTTTTTGACGAATTTGACAGTTCTAGGAGAGTAATCTACTACGAAAATTGGACGGTTCATAACCCAGCTACAACAGTCGTTCACAACACAGCCAAGACACTACGAGTATTTTGAAAACATCAAAAATAAGGACACTTCCAATCATATTTCGACAAAACCAAATATCTGTGCATATAAAAATGAATCGTGATTTGCTCGGATGCTTAAAACTTAAAAACGACTATATCAAATTGGATACTTCCTTCTACGGGTTTGTTCTGAATTGAAACGCGAAGGTCTCAGAAAAATAAAATGTTGCCACACCTCCTTTTAACGCCACAAATCAATAAAAATGATATATTTAAGACGGTTTTGATCATATTAAACTAAAATTGGGTAATTAAGTTCGTATGATAACTGTCGGAAACTATACTAAAAATGGGCGTGGTCACACTATAGCTACATCTACTTTTAAGAAAAGATCAAAAGACTTCAAAACTACTGGTCTGATTGAGCTCAAATTTTGGCAGTGGACTTGCTTCGAGTACGAGATGGGTTAAAAAAATTGAAACACCCCCTTTTAACGCAAGCAAATATATAAAAAATTTCTGATATGAAATAGCTTTAGAGTTATGGGTCGCACAGCCTCGAAAATCGGTATTCGATCACAATTTACACTTGCAGTTTCAGTGATGTCATTTTATGGGAGTTGGAAAAGGGGGAGTGCACCTTCCATACAACGCATATTTGCGATATCAAATAGCTTTGGAGTTATAGGTCGCACAGCGTCGGAACTCTATACTTGACCTCAATTTATGCATGCAGTTTCATTGATTACTTTTAATGAACGTTGGACAAGAGGCACGGCATCTCCCCTACAACCCAAATTTGCGATATCGAATAGCTGTGGAGCTATAGGACGCACAGCTTTGGAATTCATTATTCGACCTCAATCTACACATGCAGTTTCATTGATTTCATTTTATGGGCGTTGAACAATAGAGCGTAGAACCGACAATACAATCTAAATTTGTTACTATCAAATATTTTTGGAGATATAAGTTGCACAGCGTTGGAATTCAGTATTCGACCTCAATGTACACAACATGCAGTTTCATTGATTGCATTTTATGGGCATTTGTCAAGGGGTCGTGGAACCACGACCTAATTAACCCAAATTTGTGTAGGGGTCGTGGCACCTAACATTTAACCTCTATTTTCGATATCGAATAGCTTTTGAGTTATTGGTCGCACAGCGTCGGTATTCAGTATTCGACCCCAATGTACACTAGGGCGTAAACTTTTTTTGAAGTAAAAACTTTCTTAGGCACGTTGAACGATTTTGGTAGAGGGTAAATCTTTGGTATGCGTCATGATATTTTTCCGAGTAACTCTCGTCATCAATACAGACAGCAAAGATAACAAGATAGAAAACTTAGACAGCATAACCTTAAAAAATGTTTGCATGTATTTGTGCATAAAAAAAATCAACAATGACAGTCACTCTTGTTCTTAATCGGCCGCAAGCTTACAACTAAATCACTTGGCAACTCCTGAAATGAATGCATATAATCTGTTTGTTAGTATATAAATACGTAAGTTAGGTTGCAATAAGATGTTTGCAACCAAAACTTATTATTAATTCGCCTTATATTGGTCTGTATATGCATTTAAAGTTTGGCAATTTCTTCAGTTGTTGTATTTGTCAAAATATTTGAAAAATTTGCTTTTACTCAAACCCCCACTATTCATGGTGAGATTTAAAAATGGAACGATCGTATTCTTTTTCTGCTTTTTTTTGCTGGAACTTCGTTTGCAAACAAGAAAATAATGTATGGATTGAAAGTTTTAACATCTTCAAGTTGTGATAAAGGAATATGTTGAACATTCAAATAATTACATGCATGCTCTTATTTTATTATATATCGTGAAACAAAGTTTGACAATTTTCACACTTGTTGTATTTGTCAGTGGCTTTTTATTTTCACCACTGCGGCATTTTGTTTTCAGAGTTGTCAACTATCATTGTTTTATTAATAATTTTTTTCATAAAGGGTGTGTGTCAAAAGGAAACTTTTCAGTAGTGGTAGGATAGAAAATATCAGGTTGAATAAAATTTGTGTGTGTTGAAATAAATTTGCCTTTTTTGCTTTGTCAAATAGACCATGAAATTTTGACAATTTCAAATTTTGACGTCTCACATTTCGGTCGTGTTTTAGCGCAAATATTTTATTTAATTTGCATTTTATTCATATGCGACATATTTAATTCGAGTGCTTGTACTTGCAACTTATTTCGTAAACTTGTAATATTGTTAACTTAGAAAACTTCAAAAATAACGAAAGTGCTTGAGTTTGTGTGTGTCTGTGTGTGGGCTAACGGTCTCCCGGTGCATCAGCAAGTGCAGCAAAGTTAAATTGGCTTTCTTTGCTGGCGAACGTCCTCCAAGTGCCACCACCAGCAAGTGCAGTGCAAAATTTGTTGTTAGCCAACATCCTCCAAGTGCCATCACCAGCAGCACATGCAAGTGCAGCGCAAATTTCCTGATTCTTTTGTTTGCCAACGTTCTCCGAGAGTCGCTACGAGCAGCACCAGCAAGTGCAACACAATTCAATTGACTGGTCAACTCTCCAATATTTCAGAAGCACCATTTCAGCATGTCTCAAGCGGAGATTCAAATTTCTGCCATTATACTCCAGCGTGAATTAAATAAATTGAAAACGGAGAATTTGCGCTTCATTTGCTTATGCTGGAGGATGTTGGCTAGCAAGAAATTTGCGCTGCACTTGCTTGTGCTGCTGGTGGTGGCACTTGGAGGACGTTCACCAGCAAAGAAAGCCAATTTAACTTTGCTGCACTTGCTGATGCACCGGGAGATCGTTGGCCCACACACAAATTCAAGCACTTTCGTTATTTTTTTGAAGTGAAAACTTCTTTAGGCGCGTTGAATGATTTTGGTAGAGGGTAAATCTTTGGTTTGCGTCATCGTCATCATCATTTTGCGAGTAACTCTCGTCATCAATACAGACACCGAGTAGGTTTTTAAATGACGCTCATGGGTCTTGACTACCAGGCGCTCAGCAAATGAAGCAAGCAACCATCAATAAGTTGCTCTGCTGACGCATAGTTTTTTCCCTCCCTTTGATCCGCTGCGAAACAATGAATGTTACTGTTTTTTCAATGTATGTGTAGAGCTGCTGTAGGCTTAAATAAAATACATTCAAAATTTTTGATATTTGGTTTTTCTTTGACTGGCCGTGAAGTCTCTTTTGATGCCACCACTTGAGATTTTGCTACCAGGCAAACAGAAAACATAGCAAGCAAAGTGCGGTTTATTTTCTGACGCCGATTCGCTTCATCCCCTCTAACGTTGCGCAACCGCTGTGAACCATTCCATTCTCACTGCGTTGTTGTTGCAGATTTGCCATGTAACTGTTGTTGTACAGTTAGCTGGATTTTTTTAGATATTTTTTGTAGCTAAAGTTGGCATATGACAACTGATTTATTTTAGATAAAAGTTTAAATCAATTTTTGAATTTTTTTATAAATGGCTGAAACTTTTTCTTTTAACTAAATGTACTACCATATCAAAAATATATACATATAATTCATATCATTTATTTAAATTATTTCATTATGGAATTAATTTAAAAATTTAAATCTTATTTATATCTTTTTATATAATAACACAATATAATAGATTGTGTTGTGTATTAAAATAAGAGTATACAAGAAATAGATGTAGTATATAAATTATATATAATTTAATATAATAAATGTACGTAGACAGTTTAACCGCCTAGTGTTGTAAATTGAAAACGCAAACCAAAGACATAGCAAAATAATTTCGTATAGAAAGGTGTTGCTTCTCGTGTTTTACTTGTCGTTAGTTTGCGTTTTCGATTTACAACATTAGACGGTAAGAAATAGAACGCTTGTGATAAGCAGACTGTAGTTATTCAATTACAACTGTAAATATAAATTTATTGTGTAAGTGTTTTTATGTACATATATATAAAGTGTTGTAAAAATACTTCGATTGTCATATGCCGACTGTAGCTACAAAAAAACATTTAAAAAAAAAATCAAACTAACTGCACAACAACAATTACCAAGCAAATCTACAACAAAAACGTAGAGAGAATGACATTATCACAGCGGTTGTGCAGCGTTAGAGGGGATGAACCGAATTGGCGGCGAAAAATAAATAGCACTTTGCTTGCTTTTTTTACCGTTTGCGTGCTAGCAAGATCTTAAGTGGAGGCATTAAAAGAGACTTCACGACAGTCAAACAAAATACAAATATGAAAAATTGAAACTTCATTTTATTTCAGCAGTTAGCTCTGAAGTCTCTTTTAATGCCTCCCTCCACTTGATATCTTGCTAGCAGACAAACAGAAAAAATAGCAAGCAAAGTTCTGTATATTTTCCGCCGCCAATTCGGTTCATCCCCTCTAACGCTGCGCAACCTCTGGGATCTTGTCATTCTCTTTGCGTTGTTCTTGTAGATTTGCTTGGTAGTTATTATTGTACAGTAAGTACAATAGTTACAGTCAGCATATGACATCGAACTATTTTTGAAAACAGTTCATACATATGAATTAAAGAGTATATATAATATTGGTAAAACTATGTGTTTTCAGTAAAAGTGTTACCGTATCGGAAATACATATATATATATATATGATATGTATATATATATGAGGGGACTGCCGACCGAAGCAAAAACCTATGTATAAAATATTAGTATTCCCTGGAAGACGTTGTCCTGCCACGGACCACCTTACTGCTATGTAAGAATTTTCATGCTAATGGGGGGCTTCGGACTATCCTACATGTAGGACGGATTTGACAGGTCGGACGGACATGTACGATGTGCGAAAGCTCATACTGCAGCCCGTCCTACATGTAGGATGAAAATCAAAAAAAGCCGGCATATGAAATTAGAATTATTTTTGTTAAGAGCTTATAGCAGTTTATCAAATTTTTTATATATTTCTGAAACTATTACTTTTAAGCAAAAGTATTACTATATCAAAAATATATTTCAAGTATGGATTTTAAGCATTAAAAATAGAATATTCTAAAATTAAGAAATATCTAAAGCATATAAATTATATTTAATTTATATAAGAAATTGATGCCAAACAGTTTAAAAAATAGAATGCTAAGGATAAGCAGACTTTAGTTATCCCAATACTACTGAAAATATTAATTTATTTTGCAGGTTTATTACGTAATTGTTATTATATAAATATACATAAATACTCTTTAAATTTCCTCATTGAGCTTAATTGTTCATATATATGAACTATATATATGAACTATATATGTGTATATACACTTCGGTCGGCAGTTCACATATATGTGTATATCCACTTCGGTCGGCAGTTCACATATATGTGTATATCCACATATATAGTTCATATATATAGTTCATATATATGAACAATTTAGCTTTCACTATTTTTTGTTTGCTTACTCCAAATATGAAAATGGAGCTCATTGTAAGTACTGCTTTTTCTTTAGATCTACTTATGGCAGCAATGCATCACAGCCTTTTCGTAATTTATGGCGCAAAATAATTTTTTATTAAAAACATTTTTCTGTCCCTTTCATTGTGACTTTTTTATAGTCAAGAGTTTTTAAACAATTAACTTTCAAATAAAAAATATGAGTCTAAGCCTGGTTTAATTTTTTAGGAATGTTGAAAGTTGCTCACGAGTTATAAAAAGTTGACTTACATTTTTCAGAATTCTGACCCGAGGAAAAGTTTTAAGAATATCGTTTAAGCAATTTTGTAAATTTTTAGGTTTTAAGATAGTTTTTCCGTTGGAATGGATGTGCATCCCTTTGTGCATCACAGTAGGTAGAATTTGAAAAAAATCATAATTTCTTTCAAAATTCAAATAATTTAATATTTTCTTTTTAATTTCTTCACAAAACTTTTTCAGTAGGTGTTTATTTTCTAATTAATAATTCAGCTTTAATATGTACAAATTTTAGAAATTCTGACCAGGCCTGTAGCCAGAGGGGAAAGGGGGCAATACCTCCCTACTACAACCGTTTTCCCCCCCTGGCCAAATCAGACATTGAAAAACTTTAAATGAATAATTAATATGCATTTTGTTGATACATTTGTTTATTGCTTTAAAAGTAGTTAAGTTTAAAATAGCAAAAAATATACACATTCACCTTATTCATGACTTGAATGTCTATATGAAATTTGTTTAACAAAACATTTGAGACAAATTGTTACAATTTTTTAAATTTCTACTGGGTCGCCAACATTTGCTACCAAAAAATAAAATTTGAATTTTAATAAATTTTTAAACCGCATCCAAACAAACTTTCTAGAAGTGAAAAAAAAATTTATAATTAATTGAAATGTTTTTAATTTTAAATATTTTTTATGCATGATGAATGTTTTATAATTTTAATATAAAAAAAAAAATGCAAATCCTAATTCTAGCAAAAATTTAAAGAAGCAAAAGATTTAAATCAAAACATGCACGTTTGTTTTTAATATATAAATCTGAAAGTAGTTAATTTTTTTATTTGTTTTGCTCAAAAAATGTCTTATACATATGTTAGCCCATTTCGCTACTCTTTCTTATATTTCTAGCCACTTTAAATAAATCTTGTATTTTTACCTTCATTTTATTACAAAGTCATGAATGAATTTTTATATTATTTTTTATGTATTAATCTCATGTATAAAAAGATCTACATATCCATGTAAATATTATAAAATTAACTGTTTTTAATAAATATGTGTAATGTAATAATTTTGCACGTTAAAAAATGGATTTTTTTATTTAAATTAAAGTGCCCAAGATTCAGGCCTGCCCCCCCAAGATTCAGGCCTGCCCCCTCTGTCTTCTTGGTCTGGCTACAGGCCTGATTTTGACATTAAATACAACACTCAAAACCTTTCCAACGATTTTTTTGAAAGTGAAGATCGCATTAGAAATAATGAAGTTATTTCAGTTTTAGTAAAAATAAATTTAAAAAATTCAAAAAAGGAACGAAAAACAGCATTAGTGCTATGCAAAACTTTTATATTTTTTAATGCAGAATGGAAGAGCCTTTCTTCGGCCATTAATATCTATATGACAGTTTTTTTTCAAATATTCTGACAGCCAACATATTTACGAAAAACATGATTTTTGGAGGTTTTGCAAAATTTTTTAGCTCACTGGCGGCTATAGTAACAGCCAAAATATTTTGGGAATCGTTATAAAATAGACCAAGTTTAATTTTTAGAGGGGTACAAACGGAACTTTTTCTAATGGAAGTCGATGCACCTTAATATATTTACTTACATATATAAATAAATTAACTTGAAAATTAAATGAGACTAGAACTTGAATATTTTAATTTATTAATATTGAATAAATTAAAATGCTAATAAACCTCCCCCCATGGGTAAATACTGGCTAGGGCCCTGCCTTACTATATAAAGAATTCAAGGTTTGAGCAACAAGAAATTGAAAAAAAATTCGATCTTAGGTGGGATTTATCACAAAAAACCGAGTTTTAACTAAGTTTTACCTTTTTCTTTCAAAGTGTTCTAATTACATACTGCAAGTGTTGACATGTAGGTGCTTAGAATGAATGTGTAAGAACCTAGTCGTTTTTTTTTTGTGGATGTTGCATTGCTTAATAAACTCATTTGTTATTTGGAAAGTAATATTCAGGATTCTGACTCTGAAACCACAAGCATATAATTACGTAACTACATTATCTATGATAGAATCCATTTGCTCTCGGCAGAATTTTCACTCCATCGATTGTGATAGTTTTTTTTTCTGTATGAGCTTGGCTCTTTGCTGCTCATGTTTTTGTTGTTTTTGTTATTGTTGTGCTTTAACAATAATCAAATTTTGATCCAAATGTGCGATACGATGTCACACAAACATTCGCAGTAACATCCTCATATGCACAGGTCCACACACACAATCACAAGCACATACACACACACACACACACACGTTTATTTTTATGGTGTCTGCGGCTTTTAAGTATCTGGAGCACTTAACGCCAAGTTGCGAATCTCAAAGCAGTTTGAGGTCAAGGGTCATAAGAGCTTTGCTGGTGTTGTTATGTTCTTATAGTTGTTGCTGTTGTGATGTTTCGTAGCGGGGTGGTGTTCAAACGTTTTGTGATTTCCCAACGGAATGGAAACCGAACAGTTTATAGCGCTCACAGGAATGTGCATTAAGCCAACAAAAAGGCACTCATACATAGAAACACAAACACACACACACACACACACACACACACACAAATTCACTGCAAAATTTTAAATTTACAAAAATTAAAAACAATAAAAATTATAAAAATACAACAAAAAAGAGATAAATAAAAATTAAAACAACAGCGAAAGATAAATTATGATAATAAGAGAGCAGTCATCAGGCCAAAGGACCCACCGAAGTTCATTGTGACATCCACAACTCAGTCCACAAACGAAGCCATTAAAAATAAGGAGATGAGTGCATAAACAAGCGACAAGCAAGTTGTGTAAGAAGGAGGGAGTGATGGAGTAAAAATCGGACAAAGTGTCCTGTGCACGGCAGCGAATGTCCTTTTGACGAAACTCACAGCGACAGCAAATATGAACATTAAAAAAGATGTTTTAATTTTTATTTTTGTGTTAAGCTGAAGAAGAAAATCATGACAACACCATCAACAACCATACCAACAAAATTAATCAGAGTAATTAAATTTCTAGCAAACAAGACGAGATAATGGACTGAAGCCATTAGTAGGACGAACTGCGTGAACTTTACACTGACAGCAAATCCTTGCTGCCCACTTAAGTGATCGAAATCAGTACAGGCAAAGACGCCATCAAAAGGATATTAACTGATTCAGGCAGCTGAGGTTACAATTTTTTATACATTTTTTAGAAAATATCTCATACAATCACTTTATATTATGAAAAATTTCTTAATATAGTTATAGGATGAATCATGGTATTAAAATGGTGAAGGAGAAAAAAAAATAAGTTATTTATACACTTACAATTTACTTTACATGACATACATCATTGGTTTTTATTTATTGCTAGCTGGCCCAGCAGACGTTGCTGTGATCTTTTCGGTAGTTAGTACGATGAATTTGATTTGGTAAAAGTCCCTGTATTAAAAAATGTTGGACTAAAGATGTAGCCGACCTGCGTTGCAATCCTCGTAATAAATAAAATTATGGGCTTATTGCAAGAGCATGATAAGCCACATACAATATATTTTGAAATAATCGACTCTAAAGTTTAGAAAAAATTTATTTTTGTATGAAGAAATGGAATTGAACACGGAATCTTTTAAAATAGGTTGTAAAATGAATACGAAACAGCCAAAATCTCTTCAGGGGCAATGCATTGAGCAATGTATTTATTTTGTAGATAATGTGGCTTATCACGCTATTGCAATAGGGTCAAATATATGTTTTTTATTTAATAAGTTAATAAAAAATGTAGGTACAAATAATTATAATTATAATTCTAATTATAACATGTACATAATACATATGGATGTATTTATATTTGTAAGTGGGTATATGTGTATATCACGTATAGACTCCAAAAGCGCTGAACTGATCTTTATGAAATTCTCAGGTAAACTAAAGCAACATTTTGAGAGTGTTCCTGTTATGTTTGGTGTTGATTGGACAAGGGGGCATGATACCTCCGATACAACCTAAGTCTGCGATATCGCCCACAAAACAAAGGGTATATATCAGACGGTTTTGTTCGTAAAAAACTAAAATTTTGTAATTTTATTCAGATGAATGCTGTCGGCAGCTGTACAAATAATTGGCGTGGTCGCACTATATCTACGCCCATTTTTCCGAAACCATGCTTATTCCAGAGTTGTACACGTTTTTATAGTTAAACTAGGTATGTACAGCTATGGTCAAAATACAAGCAATACTCTTTTATTCAGACATGTTTGTATAAATAATTCTTGTCTACAAATTTCGGATCCAGCAAAACTATTATTGTTCCTACAGGTACTTTCAACGCTGGTTCGAAATCTGTACTCAGTTTTTTTCTATATTGTAAGATTTTCTAGATACGTTTTGGCACGTGGTTAGTATTATTAATCTACAACCTAAACTACTCAGCATAAAATCAAAACAAATATTTTGTAATTTAGAAAAATTATCAACTTTTACATCAATATATCAAACAATATCGTGTCATGTGCTGTAGCGGAGCTAAAATTTTCAGCTTAACCAACAAATTTTGTATATTTTGTTTTAGCGGAGCTTAAATCATCCAAATATAAAATTTCTGTTTTTCATGTAAAAATACACTTAATCAACAGTTTCTTACTAAAGTCTATTTTTGGATGATAACAGCTCTGCTAAAATAAAAGATACAAAATTTGTTTATTACTACTTATAGTAGACACGAGAGTCAGACTCAATTTTATATTTAAAAGCTACGAGTAGTAACGAAAAACTGCGAAGCTTACGAAAAAAAATGAATAGCATATTGATATTAAGCCGAATGAAAATGAGCTTCAGCAAACAGCACCCGAGAAAAAAAATTCCATAAAGAAGCTGATATGTATCGAAACTGGCCTGAGTCTTAACTATAGTGCACACGAAACATACCCAGCAAGTCCCTCGAAAGTCACCTGAAATGGTACTAAGCAAGAATGATAGAATACAAAGATTGCGCTGAAGACAAAAAAAAAGTGGTCAACAAAACTGTCGTTCTGCACATGTACGTCATAATAGCAGTGCTGTTCTGGCAAGCTGTCAATTTGCATACTATTTGTATATATTATACAAATTTTATAGCCCTATTACGGTTCACAACACAACAGTAATTGCTGTCTTCAATAAGTAAATTTCTATTACGGAGACAACAAAGCAACTGAATACATTCCACTGTTGTCTGTCAACAATGCTGTGTCTTCAATACACTTACTTACACAGCAGTTGTGCTTTATTGCCTTGTTATCTGCCAAATTTTGAAGACAGCTAATTTGGTGTTGTGTTGAAGAAACGAAATAGATTAAAAATGAAAATTTTATTTAAAATTGCGTTTTTCTTTATTAATTATGAAAATTTCACAGAAAATTGATAATACGTCTCCTTGCGAACAGAATTATATTGAATTTAGCAATTGAATTCGAAATTATTTGTTTACTTTTTTATTTTGACAGTGACCACTTCACAGTTGCATCGAAACGTACTAATTAGATTACCTTTTTTTTTGAGAGTAAGAAAATTTCTGCGATGCTACCTTTTTATTATTTTGGAATATTTACGATAGAAAGAAGTGCTATTTTATTTTATTAGTTAAGAAATGCCGGGAGAGGGGTTTTAAACTAAAAACAAGATGTATTTTAAATTTGCCATAATTCTTAAATTATAGTTATGCTATTGGCATCAGAGAAATGCACAAGCCTACTTGGCGTTTATTTCAAGTATGTACTTGCTTGAAATACAAGTTCAAGCTAGCTTAAGCTTGATAATTTTGAATCAAGTATAGCTTGTAATTAAATATAAATAAGCCCACGACTGCTTGCGACTTGCAAGTATGCTAGCTTACAAGCGGACGGCACGAAGTTTCAAGTATAGGTAAGCTTGATGCCTTCGGCAAAAAGCTTGAAAAGCTTGAAATTGAAGGCAAGTATCCAATTAAAGCAAGTATCCAAAAAATTCAATGAGCTTGTTTTGAGAGAGCTTAAGCGTAATAGGACTTTTAAGTATTCTATGAAATACGTGGTTGGAAGTTTTAGGGGTAAATGATTTCGAAAATGATGTCAAGAAAGAGTTGCGACCTAAATTTTTTTTATTTTTGCGAATTCTTATAATTTTGAAATTCTGACAACGGATTTGATTTCGAATATAATAGGCGTATTTTATTCATTCTGGTTAAACCAAATAGGTTCTAAATAACATGCAGAACACTAACAAAAAGATGAACTTGCTCGGTAGCTAGTTCATCTCGTTGAACTATTTTTTTTTCGCTACGGCTCTATAGATGTCGCTATTTGTTTTAGTTTGTGGCAGCACTCGCAAGTAAGAGTTTGGTTTACAACCCTTCTTAGTCACCCAATGCTGGCAAAAGAAACATCTGTGCTGTTTTGTCATATCATCGTCGACAATGCCCCAAGCGGTCAGAAGCAGCAATGGTATTGTTTTGCATTCAGCCGTTTGGTCATATCATTTGGCGACAATGCCCCAAACGGTCTAAGGCAAAACTTACAAAACTTTAACTAATGCGATCTATTCGTTCACTGGTTAAACCAGAACGAATAAAACGTAGCTAATGTCACAGTTTTAAAATTTAAGATAGAGGTTAGGGTTGACACATACATTTTTACCACAGTATTGCCACCTAATAAAATGTATTTTTAAGAGTTTTAAACATAATTAATCAGTGCTAAGGGGTCGCTGGTACACCAAAAATAGGTCGCTAAATCCGAATCCGTTGTCAGAATTTCCAAATTATGAAATTTTGAAATAATAGGGTTGCGACCTAAAAATATGTCTTTTCAAGAGTTTTAAACAACATTTATCAGTGTTAAGGGGTCGCTGATTTCGAATCTAAAGTTAAAATTTTAAAATTCAAGATGGATAGGGTTGCCACCTTAATTTTTTGTAGTTTAATGAATTCGAAGCTGGCAAAAAAAATGGTATTCCAAAAATGGGTCGCTGAATCTGAATCCGTTGTCAGAATTTCAAAATTATAAAATTTTGAAATAATAGGGCTGCCACCTAATAATATGTCTTTTCATATGTCCTTTACTTGAAACTTCGTGCCGTTTGCTTGTAAGCTAGCATACTGGCAAGTCGCAAGTTGTCGTGGGCTTATTTATATTCAATTACAAGCTATACTTGATTCAAAATTATCAAGCTCAAGCTAGCTTGAACTTGTATTTCAAGCAAGTACTTGAAATAGACTTCATGTAGGCGTGTGCAGTTCTCTGGTTGCTACTATAAAAAGGGTCCGTGTTCCCGGCCAAAAGGATGGGAAGCGGGATTTTTTTTCAACACCATTATAATCTTAGTAAAAAATGCTTTCTTGTACTTAAAAACATTTAAAATTCAGCTATTTCATTATACTAGATTTAATCCTATTTTTTAACGCCAGTTGAAATTAACGGGTTTAAATATAGGCTCACAATATTTCCTTTTCATATCGCAAAAAAATTCTTATCAAGGTAGTACTTTTTGCTATTTAAAAAATACTTTTTTAAGAGTACTTTTTTACTTTTCTCCGAAGCAACCCTGGACCAGTCAAGCAACGAATTCTACATACGTTCCACAATCAAGCGTGACAACAACGTATTGTTGTGAACCATAATAGTTCGAAACTGTTGTGTCTTCTCTACTGTTGTGTCTACTAGTAAGAAGACACAGCAGTTTATTGCTGTGAACCGTAATAAGCCTATTAGTTTGTATAATTAAAATAAAAGAACTGAGAAGCAATTTATTGGAACGAGAATAAGGTAAATTTATTAATGACTCCTTTGCAAACATTGTTTTTACTTTTATTTTATTGCAGCCAGTAAGCAGCTTAATCACAAAAAATTTGTAAAAGATTCGATAAGATTTGTATTATATTTCAAGCTAACCTACTTCAGAGCATCTAACAAAAATTGCAAAAACTTTCTTGTTTGTTAAGAAATCATGTGAAGAAGTGCTGGATGATGTAAGCGCAGACGATTAGATTAATATTAATCCTGGCACTGTAGGCTATTATCGCAAGCGTAACTCTGAAAAATGATGATATGTTTTCGATGGTGGAGGTGGGTCACGCGAGCTAGCGCAGGTCTCAAAAAATGAATTCGTATCGCAATGAAATTAATTGCACCGTTTGGACAGCCGTAACCAATTCTATATATAATTTACAAATACTTGTATTGCACACTGGCCTAGTGGACAACTCCAATCGCTAATACAAAACACTATATCATCCAATTGCTGATCGTCCTCGATGATGAAAGCATCAACAACAACAAAATATTGATGACTCCGATGAAGATGACGATGACTATCCTTTACTGAAACAAATGTTGCAAGAAATAATGAAACCGAACAACTCAGAAGCAACAATATGCCATCATTACACTCGTCAGCTATTGACTGAATCTAATTTTTCCGCTCACAACAATGAGCTCGCCAGCTCATCAGATATTTTATTGCAAACACTCGACAGTGGTATCAGCGTGGCCACCACAACGCCTGGTTGCAGTCGTGACACCGACAAGCTGCATTCTGATGCCGATTTTTTGCTACTGTTACCGCAATTAGCAACTGCGCACTTCATTTTTTTAATTTCAAGTTAAAAACTTGCAAATATTCTTCGATAAATACAGAATGAAATAAAACACCATCGATCGCAATACGTTTCTCAAAGAAATTAAACATTGTGACGTACTCAAATAAACAGCTGATTGTCAAAATTGATTAGCAGAAGTAACGGACCTACGCAAAGCGCAATCTCTTATTCTCTCATTCTTGCGTACTAATACAGTGTCTTAATACAGTGGCTCACAACGAAAGTCGGGCAGGCATTTCTTAGCACTTTTGCATCGGTTTCAGAAATGAAAATGTAAGAAGAAACTTGGAGTAAATATTTTTTTCAAAACGTTCTTTATTGGTGAGCAAAATTAAACAGAAACATAGCTAAAAAATTAGAACATAACGGTAAAACAAAATTAAATCAAACTAAAGTCTTAAAAATGAACTCACATTGAAAGTTGAGCAGATAAGGAATCCAATGCGAAAACTAAAAATTTAATATTTTTTGCCAATCCTTTTTCTTATATGACTGCCTGCAGCCTTTTTGAAATGGGTGCAACCAAATTTTTAAAAACCTCAGCTCCAATCTGATTCCACTCTTTACTTAGGATACTTTTTTTAGGATTGGACCTTTAGTTGCCCATCTCTGATACTGCACTCAGGGTTCAAGTTCATCTTAAGATGTTCTATAACATTTTAATCTGGGCCTTGTGAGGTTGTTTTTATGACATTTGGACAAATATTAAGTACACAATTCTTTACCAAGAGCATCGTATGTTTCAGGTCATTGTCTTGGTAAGACTCAAAATTATCTGCAATTCCTTATTTACCCGCACCTTCTTTTAATTGCGTAATGAGAATGTCAAGGAACATATTTTTGTCCATTATACCTTCAATTAAATGAATCCTTCTAACATCAGACGCAGCCCCAAACCATGATTGATCCTCTACTATGCTTAATCGTATGTTTAGAATTTGTATTGAGAAATTCTTCATTAGGTTTTCGCTTTCCATCTGAACCATATAAATTAAATAAACTCTCATCGGTAAATAAAACCTGTACTAAAAGTTTATTGTTTAAAAGTGCTAAAGATCCTTATGTTTTCTGTGTTATTAACCTTGCTCCAGAATATAAAGTCTTTGGTCATCTGATCATGCACGAAATTTGGGGCGTTCTATTACATTTTTCTTTCTAATACAGTGCTTTTTTCGTGCTACAGTAGTTTTGACTTAACTGCCACACCGTGTTTTGCACGCATTTTGTGGCAGGTAAGTAAAAATGGCACTAAAGTAAAATTTTTAACTGCCAAAAATTGGCAGTTATCTGATTCGTTTACCTGCCACATATTGTTTTGATTTATACTAGGAGCTCACATAGATACACACTGTTTTTTTTTTTGTTTTTTTTTAAACCAAGAGAGAGTTATAAAGAGAATGAGAGAATTATAGAAAGACTGCGAGCATTCTAACAAAAACAAACTACATACATACATAGTTTTCGTTAGCAACAGTTGCAAAATAAATTTGGTGGCTGTAAAATGAAAAATTATCAATGAATATGGTATAATAATTCCAAATATTTGTGGCAGCTAACTTAAATTGGCACAAATGAAATTGGCACTTAAACAAGTACATTTCATACGAAATTGAAGAAATGATTGAAATTTTGTGGTTTTTGGCAGGTATCTCAAATTGGCAGCTAAAAAAGTGGCAGTTAAGTCAAAACTACTGTACTCCTCAATTTAAAACTTTTTTCAAAACTCTTCAAATTGTTTTTCAGTGTACACTCTTGTTCAAATTGAGTTTTAACATGTCCTCTAGTTTTAGAGCAAATAAAAATGAGTATTTTATTATTTCTCTTAAAAAGTACCTTTCATCTTTGGAGCAAAGTATATTTTTAGCTACTGTACGTACTCTATTGCATATTCTCTTATCTTGTATATAATGCTTGATTGTATCGTGCACTGTTGATTTACTTTTTAAGGCGATTTGTGAAATTTGTCGCAACTTATTACTCTCTGGTATTATCTAAGAGAAACATTTTCATTTTATTGATTAAAGCAGTTTATACATAAATTCATTTACCATGATGATCAAATCGTTTTCACTGTTTCACAAATGCAGTTTTACTTTTTCGTAAATGTTTCGTAAGCTTTTTTGTTTTAGTAAAAATGGAAGGCATTGGCTAAAGATATTGAAAAAATGGTTGAGGCTAGGAAAAACCAATATATTAAATTTGTTTTTTAATACCTAATTAACTACCTAATTACTTAATTACCCAATTGAAAAAAATGGAAAATTAAGTAACGTAACGCCAGTACGTTACTTAATTGGGTAATTACTTAATTACCCAATTGAAAAAAAAATGGAAAATTAAGTAACGTAACGCCAGTAACGTAACGCCAGATCAAAAAGCCTTGTAAAAAAAACCAGAGAAGATTTTTAAATTTTATCTCTTAGAAAATAAACTTATGTTATTTGAAACCCCTCTAAAAAAAATTGTATACAAATAGTCCTGCCCAATTCAGAGAGTCTTGCAAATTTTGTAATCCAAGTCAAAAATCACATGTGTTTTTTGTAACGTAACGCCAGCACATATTTTTGCCTATATCTTTAAATCCTTAAGGTCGATTGTTGTCATTGTTTTTTTTTAGTATAGTGCTATTTAATTAGTACGCAAATATAAAACAACCTTTTTAAAAATTAGAGTCTGTCATTCCATTTTTTTAATATTTCTTCGTACAAATCGTACGTGACGCCAGTTTGGAAACGCCCATATATAAGGTTAACTGTAATAAGCATACTATTTGTAAACTAGTTAAATATTTTCAGAATTGGAGAATTGATACTGCTTATGACATTGCCATATTAAAATCACCAATTTGTTATCTGTATATAACAGTATTATATAATTTAATATAACATGACAATTATCTATAAACCTCTCTTTGCTCGGATATGCTTGTATTTTTATGACAATCATTATCAATTGTTGTAACTTCAAGTAATTGCATACTTAAGAGTACATAATTAAGATTAATCAGCATTGCTAAACACTATAGTTAAAACTTGGTTTTTAAATTTGTTTATTACGGGCATTATTAATTAAAAGTTTCAGATTTCACTGAATGTATTAGAAAACAGAAAAATGTTGGTACATAAATTAAAGTTTTTATTTTCTTAAAACAAATGTTAATACTTTTTTTTTAATACTCTTTAAACCTTAAGAAATTATAATTAGTTAATTTTAAATTTTTTTCTAAATATAGTAAATTAAGCTTAACACTGCAGTTTGGTAAAAAATAGATTGTTTTGAAAAATCATTAAATCATTGTGAGAAGCACTCAAGTCGATCGTTTTTTAACTGAATTTTAAGACTTTTGAAGAGATAAGTGCAGTTTTAATGTGTGATTGCAGAACACAGAATCAACCAAAGTGACTACAATATAAAAATTTACAACGATTTATTGCGAAATAACATTGTATGCTTCTTATTTGGCTACAGATAATATAGAGTCCTTGTACGCAACAGGGCGATGCAAGCAGCACAGGAGTGGAAAAGTTACTGAGAGACAAAAGTAGGCGACACATCACATCACATGACATGACAAAGAAAATTTCAAATTTATTCCATTGCATAACCCACTCACTTTGTTGTACAACAATAAAAACAACAACTAATGGCTTCAGCATCATCCAGCAGAAGGATCGAGAGAGTTCGAAATACGAATAAAACTATTCACTTGTCTTTCTCAGGTTTTGTCTGTCTGTCTTTTCAAAGCTGTCAGTCATTGTGCTTTTCTGTCTGTCTATCCGTTCAACCGTCTGTCTGTCTTTATGTCTATCCAGCTGTCAGTCACTGGCATGTCTACGTGACATCATCCTAGAAATTTTCTTCAAAACTATTGCAACGGATTTGGGTTTGAAATCCTAGTCGGATTTACAGCCGCTTTTCATGTGGGTTGCAGTGGAATGGTCCTGGTGTTGGTGACAAGGACATGCGAATATTATCGCATCCCACATTCACACGCCCACTTTCTTCATCTTGAACGACAGTTTTAAGACAGAGATGTAAGGAGTGAATGAGTTGCAAGGCATATTGTTCTGTGTTGTAGTTGTTGTTGTTTTTTTAATGGTGGGCGGGTGCTGGGCGTATGTTGCAATAAGAGTTGAACGCACCAACACACTCCAACTTTCTTGTTCTTTTTCCATCATTCATTGTCTCTTAGTTTATTCCTGCTCCACTTTGTTGGCAATGTCTACATGCTGCGAATCTTCGTCTTCGTCTTGAGCCCCTCCTTGGCACTTCGGGTTGCTAGTGACATTGGCAATTTCAAAACTATTGAATGACTGACAAGCTGAGCAGACACGACTGAAACTGACAGCTCCAGCTAGAGCTACAACTACAACTACAGCATCAGTGCAACTCAGTTTTTCTCTAAGACACTGACACTAAAACAGAGGCAGACGGACAGAGAAATGCATTTCTAGTGGTTTGACTTGGCTCGGGTTTGAGTTCGATTTCAGTTTACTGCGCTTGAGTTAAGAACAAGTTGCAGAATTTTCCATTTTCATTCACAATTTTATACTCAAAGCAAGATAAATATTTTGTGTGTCTGAGCAAGGACTTGTTTGCAAAATTTTATTATAATCACTTTATTGATTTTTTTAGTATATTTTAAACTAATATTACGCCACAGTTTTAAAAAAAAAAATATTTTCAATCTTTTATCACGAAATATATTCTATAATTGTTACATTGAGCCATTTTGGTGCCAATATCTCTTATACACTCGCATTAAAAAAATGTTTGTGGAATTTTGAGACTTAATCGTTTTCATATATGTAGTTTCTTTGTATGAGAGGTAGTCGTGGTTTTTATACTATTTCTACAAATTTGAAATATATGATGAGTATGTGCACAATTTCAAGTCATAACATTAGTTTTTGTGGCATTTAAAGAGATTTCACCATTTTGTTAAAGTGAATTTGTATGGGAGGTAGGCGTGGTTTTCATCCGATTCTGACTAATTTCAATATATGGTGAATTTTTACGACCAAAGCTTATGGGCAAAATTTCTAGTCAGTACATTAGTTTATGTAGCATTTTTTGAGAAATTATACCGATTTAATAAAGTCACGTGTATTGGAGGTAGGCGTGGTTTCTTTCCGATTTTAACAAATTTTCATATATATGGTGAATATTTTACCTCAAAGCTCATGAGCAAAATTCCAAATCTCTACATACATAAGAGATTTTATTGTTTTGATAAAGTATCTTTGTATGGGAGGTAAGCGTGGTTTTCATCCGGTTTTGCTGACTCTCGAAATTGGTCTTTATTTTAGAATATAAGCACATATACTAAATTTTAAAAAGACAGATTTAATATTGCTTCTGTAATCGCGTCGACAGACAGACGGAAAAGACGAAACCAACCAGGAGATGATGCTGATCAAGAACATATACTTTTCTATACCTGCCACTTCTCCTTATCAGCGATACAAACGGAGTGACAAAGTTAATATGCCCCTGAGGGGTATAACATTATGGTATTTTTTTTTTTCAACGTGCAATAACAATAGAGTTCAGCTACTACAGCTTTTTCGCACTTTCTCCTAGATCTAGACTTTCTTTCTAGATCATCTTAAGAACCAGCCCAAGTAACATTAAAATATCTCAGTGATATCGATAAGAGTGGTCAAAAACATTTTAAAGTAAGAAAAATTAACCCACTATAATATGGGTTGGGCTCAGGGACAACACAAGACATAACAACTAACCATGCGTTTACATAAATTTAATCATACATTAGTTTTCAATCTACTTTTAAGTTTACCTTTCGATAAGTTAACATCAAAAAAGCTACAGTTGTTAACAAAGGTACTCATGCGATGTAAAGGAGCAGTAGCCATATAATTTGTTCTACTTAAAGGTAGCAGTAGCCATATAATTTGTTCTACTAAAAGGTAGGTAAATTAAATTGTTAACATTTCTACGGTTAGTGTTAAAATTTATAAGAGTTAGGAGTTCTGGTGAATCGAATACACCAGTTATGAGTTGCTGTAAATAGACGATATCTTCAGACTTCCTTCGCTCATTCAAAGATTGCATTTTTAATAGTTTTAAACGATCCTCATAAGGAGGAAGGTTTAAAGCGTCAGTTGCACTTAAGCACCTTAGAGCAAAAAAGTATTAACACAAAAGCAAAAAAATTTTAAAAATTGGATATAAGCAGAGAAATATAAACAATGTTTCTATATCAATGAAAGTGGGCTGTTACGAATCTTCCTTAGGACGATTCTGTAAGAAGTATTTGAAAACTGATAGTCTGACACGCCTATCGGGCGTGATTGTCTAAAAAACACAAAAGAGTGACAAGACAGATATATAGTGTGTATAAGTCTAAGAGATCGAAAAAAACTTCACCATAAATCGCTGCAAAATTAAGGCAGATCAAATAAGCTTTCGGACAATTAAAAAACGTCGATTAATAGAAAATAATCTTATATCACGAAGAGCTGCGAAAAAGACACTGCTAATAGCAAGGATGCGTTCAAATCGTTAGATTGGTGCAAACTAAGATGGAATTTGTAGTATAATACTACTGGGTATTCACCTGATGGTTTATTTAAAAAATGCTTGCTCAAGGTTGTTGCAGCCATTGCATACTGGGTAAAGTGCTTAGTCCGTATGCTTAAGAGGTAGTCTGGGTTCAACTCTTATCTGAGAGAGTGATTTTTAATTACATATATTAATGTTTGTGTTAGGCCGCCACTTCTCTGCAGACAATGGCAACTCTCAGTTGCAACTCAAATTTAAGGCTTCTTTAGTACTTGGTCCTCGGCTTATTACTTGTAGGTTCAGTTCTCGATCATTTGCATTGAAACCTTTAATAACACGCTTAAGCACAAATTCGTATTTTTTGATTTTTTAATAAAAAATCTTTTTTTTTTATATGGGAATTTCCATAGTCGAGAACGCGACATTTGTACGCCTTTAATGTGTAAAAACATAAAGAAAACGTAACAACAATTTTTCATATTTTGATAGCATTTTAGTAGCGTTATGGTTAGTAAAAATGGTAGGTTCTGAAGATTTTATGTTTCCAATATGTAAGCAATACACATGGGATCTAGCACGCGACAACAAATGGAACTCGTTTTCGACTGCAATAGAAAAATGCAGATATCTGCGAAACGAAAAAAAATATTTTAATACGACTTATTTTAAAATAAAATTAATTAATGAGGCTTCCTAGTGATAGTTGTCATGTTGAATACTTGTATTAGTTTTTTGTTTAAGCATTAGTTTAATTTAGCACGCGACATATTTTTCCATTGCATTTTAATTGGGTAATTAAGTAATTAGGTAGTTAAATAATTATGTTATTTAGTAATTAAAAAACAAATTTAATATTTTGTCCTTTCTTTGCTTTAACTATTTTTTCATTATCTTTAGCCAATGCCTTTTATTTTTACTTAAACAAAAAAGTTAACGAAATATTTGCAAAAAAGAAAAACTACATTTGTGAAACATTGCAGACAATTTAATCAGGATGGTTTATGGAATTATGTAAAAATTGCTAATGTTAATAAAATGAAAGTGTTTCTCTTAGATAATATAATAAAATAATAAGTTTTTAAGTAGTTTTAATTTTTTGGTCACGGTTAACTTTTTTGAGGAAATGCCCATATTCAAAATTATATTCTAAGGTCAAGACACAGCAACAAACACATTAAGTTACAACTTATTTGATAGCAATTAGAATTTATGTCATGCCAATAAGTTTTCTTAATTTCTTGTTTTTCACTAGGAACTGGCCCATATTACAACACAAAAAGTCTGTATGCTAAGTTAAACCTCATATACATACGTAGATTGTGTTCCTTAAACCCTCCCTGCATCCATTATATTTTTGCGTACGTTATGTGTGCACTATGACGATTTTGTTTAAGTTTTTTCACCTTTTTAGAGACATCTTTTAACCCTAAATTTATTTTGGGGGTTAAGTTTTAGGTTTAAATCAGAATATAAAGAAGGTTTTGTTGAAAAATATTTATACAGTTTTGCGCAATTAATTTTGAAACAGTCTGCGATGCAGCAACACCGCAAATAGTTGGAGGACGATATCGTCATAGTGGACACAGGAAGAGTTAAATTAAGTTTTTCTTTTGAAATTCATTGTTGATGAAAAATGTAGGCCTTCTTAAACTTGTACAAGTAAAAATCAAATTAAAATTTAGTAGTCTCCAGATTTTCGATATAATAAAATTCTACATACTAAACTATATTTTAAGACCACTGGATAATATTATTAGGATTAACTTATAAGAGTAGGATTTGAAAATGCAAATCAATGACATTTGAATGCATACGTTTTCATACATTATATTTAATATCAATATAAGAATAAAATCTCATAAGGAAACTTTATTTTTAAAATACTTACAAATTTATTTCTGTGCTAATGTTTTTGCCTTAATGTTATTAATTATATCGACGATATTTTTTTATGATGGAACATCATCAACTTGACTTTAATCTCTGTGACAAACATCCGAATCATTGGAAATACTGTTAATTTATGCAAATTGCTTGCACAAGAAAAAATTAAAAAGATTTCATCTGCGATGACTAACACCGGGACAATCTGAGCAATACCTTGATCTTCAAACCCGCTGGTAAAACTTTGTTGGTATTCCGAATTCATTCCATATCATAACTTAAAGCCTTTAAACTTCAATCACGCCTTATAATAATGCTCTTATGCATTTTAAAAAAAAATTTTATTTAGAGGTAAAAGTTCGAGTTTGTTTTGCGTCTACAGAGTGTTTCATTTTTTATTTTAAAGGTCTGGACATAGGGATGCTAAATTTTATAGAGTTAGGTATTTTGACACAACGCGAGAGAATCAAAATATAAATTGCTTAATAGTAAACAAAAATTTGCGTTGGTGGGTGTATGAGTTACAGACTCATTATAGGAGATTTTTATAACTTAACGATATCTGTACAAGATTTTAGTGCAATTAAAAAGGAAGAAAATGAAGTGGTCAGGATAGATGTTACCTTTTACTTTCGAAGATAAATCTCGAAATTTTCATAAATCAATGAAAACATTATATTATTGATGCATACACTCATGGGCATCGCCAAGGACAGGGAAGGGCAGCTGTCTCCCCTAGAGATGAAAAAATAAGACGAATGCAAAGCAACCAAAGTTCTAAGTTCACTCACTTTACTTGCTTGACTGGTAATTTCCGAACGTCGAAACTCGAGTGAATTTTCCTCACTAATTCCATTTCAAGCAAAATGTGTTACTTGGTTCGAAATCCTCAAAATGGATTGCTGCCCACCGTGAAAACCCCTTTAACATTGCATAAGCTTTTAAATTCTCTAATGGGGATACTTGTTTTTAAATGGAACTCTGAAAAATGTCAATATTTTGTTCGGCTCGTTTCTAACCATTGTAACAGCAAAACGAGAAAGCACAAAGTATTTTTTTAATCATCTTTGTGTCATATTTTTCATATTCGCTATTGTTAATAAGTCCAAATAAAATTATACACTCAAAACATTTATTAGTAAAATTTCTATGAATGATATTCGTAAACAAAATATTCGTACATTCTATAAATTGTGATGTTTTTAGTTAATTTTGGTTTTTAAAAAAAAGGACCTGCCTCGAATTTCTTTGCCGGCGCTTAAAAACGCCTCTGGCTCTAAATATTTAATATTTTTTTTTGTATTGTCAGCCGGCATGAAAATGCACTCAGGCTTTGCATAATTAGGTCAGCTGATTGAAGCTTGTTTAATTACTGATTCTTTATTTGAAAACTTCGATGCTTATAAAGCCAGGTAACGCTATTTTCTTAAATCTAAAAAGTGCATAATCTATATAAATAAAAATCAAATGTCGTTCGTTGGTAATTGCATCAGTTGAGAACGGCTGAACCGATTTGGATAACTTTTTTTTTAAAATGTTCGTAATAGTCCAACTTAGGTTTTTACGGAAAGAAAAATTGACCACGCCCACTTTGCACCCACTTTTTTTGATTTATCTAAAATCGGAAAACGGCTGGACCGATTTGGATAATTTTTTTTTTAATGTTCATAGTAATCCAATTTAAGTGTTTACTGAAAGAAAAATTGACCACGCCCACTTTTGCGCCCACTGTTTTGATATCTATATATATAAAATTAAGTGGCAAAACTTCCTGTTCACATACTCCTCCTAGACGGCTTTCCCGATTTCAATGAAATTTTCAGGGGTGATTGGGGTCTGTGTGGAGGGTGCACATAAGAAATTGCATGTGTGTATCTTTGCAGGTTTTGTACCACACCCCCTTTTGTCGCCCACAAATCAATAAAAATGCTGTATTTAAGACGGTTTTGGTCGTATGAAATTAAAATTTGGTAAATAAGTTCGTATGATAACTATAATTAACTTTGAAAAAATGGGCGTGGTCACAATTCATCTACGCCTACTTTAAAGAAAATATCAAAATACTTCGAAACCATTGGTCCGATTGAGCTCAAATTTTGTAAGTACGCTTTACTTTGAGTACGAGATGGTTTAAGGGGCAATGCCACACGCCCTTTTACCTCCCACATATAAATAAAAAATTGTTGTTATCGAATAGCTTTAGTTAGAGTTATGGGTCGCACAGCTTAGATATTCGGTATTCGACCACAATTTAGACGTACCGTTTCTGTGATGAAATTTTATGGGAGTGGACAAGGGGGAGGGGCACCTCCGATACAACCCAAATTTGTGATATCGAATAGCTTTGAAGTTATAGGAATTCATCTTTGGAATTCAGTTTTTGACCTCAATTTACACATGCAGTTTCAATGGTTTTATTTTATGGGCGTTGGACAGGGAGGCGTGACATCTCCCTTACAACCCAAATTTGCGATATCGTATTGCTTTGAAGTTATAGGTTGACAGCGTAAGAATTCGGTATTCGACCTAAATTTATACATGCATTTTCAATACTTACATTTTGTCGTCGTAGGGCAAAGGAGAGTGGCACTTCCCATACAACCCAACTTTGTGCTATCAAATAGTTTTAGAGTTATAAGTCGTATAACGCCGAAATTCAGTATTCGACCTCAATATACACATGCAGTTTCATTGATTCAATCTATGTTCATTGGTAAGAGGGGCGTGGCACCTCCCATTTAACGTAAATTTGCGATATTGAATATCAGCGATTGAATATCAGAATTCAGTATTCGGCCCCAATTTATACATGCAGTTTCATTAATTACATTTTATAGGCGTACGACAAGGGGGCGTGAAACCTCCTATTTAACCCAAATTAGAGATATCAAATAGCATTGGGGTTATAGGTCTCACAGCTTTGGAATTCAGTATTGGACCTCAATGTACACATGCAGTTTCATTGATTACATTTTATGAGCGTTGATCAAGGGGGAGTGGCACCTCCCATACAACGAAAATTTGTGATATCGAATAGCTTTGTAGTTCAAGGTCGCACAGCGTCGGAACTCAGTATTCGACCAAAATTTACGCTTGCAGATTTACTGATAAAATTTTTTAGAGTTTGTCGGGGTGCGTGACACCTCCAATTTAACCCAAATTTGCGATATCGAATAGATTTGGAGTTATAGGTAACTCAGCCTCAAAATTCAGTATTCGACCTCAATGTACTCATGCAGTTTCATTGCTAAAATTTTATGGTCGTAGGGAAAAGGAGAGTGGCACCTCCCATACAATCAAAATTTGTGCTATCGAATAGTTTTGGAGTTTATGTAGCACAGTTTTGGAATTCGGTATTCGACCTCCATGTAGACATCCAGTTTAATTGATTACATTCTATTAGCGGTGATGAAGAGAGAGTGGCACTTCCTATACAACCCAAATTTGTTATATCGAATAGCTTTGTGGATATAGGTCGCACAGTCTCAGAATTCAGTATTTGACCTCAATTTAGACATGCTGTTTAACTGATAACATTTTATGGGCGTTTGAATAGGGAGAGTGGCAGCAACGCGCCGGGTTTCAGCTAGTTCTTAACATAAAAAGTGCGTGAGTGAAAAATAAATATTAACTTAATGTGTAAGTGCGTAATGCAAAATAAATATATAACTAAAATAACAAACATTGAAAGTGCGCGAGTGAAAGAAAGCTAAATATTTACTTAGTGCGAAAGTGCGTAATGCATATAAGTATATAACCACGGGTCATTGTGCGTGGTGAAGAACAATGTATATAGTCGCGTTCAATAATCTTTCTTACAAAGTTTTGCAAAGACTCGAGTTACAGTGTAAGCAATAAGTTTGAATACAGTGCGTATGTAAAGTAATTGTTAGTTGCTTAATTTGGTGCGCACTACAAAATATTCGTACAATATACAAAGTATTTGTAATGTGATATCTTTACGAATTCGTTCGTAAAACTTTACTAACACCTGATGTAGTATACGAATCCTACGAATATATTCGTTTTATATACTAATGATATTCGTAAACCAAAATAAATTAATTCGTATTAGTAAATGATTGTGTACATATAAAAAATAAAATTCGTAAATTTCTCGTACGAATAACTGCGTATTTTTTCCATTACATTCGTAGTATTTAACAATGCTTCTGTCCTATTTACGAATGCAAAATCATGTTAGTAGAAAAAATTCATTCGTAGATTGACCGTACGAATTATTCGCAGAATGTACGAATTATTAGTTTAGTTTTAAAAATTAAAACCGAAATCGTTACTATATCCTACTGGTAGAGTGCTTGACCCGTAAGTCAAAGAGCCGAGTTTCAAACCCCAGCACAGACAGAATTTTTTATTTTTTTTTTTTTTGGCTGGTTTGTCGAACAACTACAGAATATCAGGAACTATATGATTGTTAAGTAACTGTAGCCAACTGGTAGAGTGGGTGGCTCGTAAGCTAAAGGGATTCAAACTCCACCTCAGTCAGAATGTTTCTTTTTTGTTGGATTGGATATTATGATCATGCGAAATTTTTACAAATATATTTGTACAATATGCATTTGTTTTTGTACGAATACGAATAATATATTCGGTTTATGTACTAATATGCGTCGATAACACAAATCCTATTCGTAGCTGAAAACTATTAATAAAAATCGTAGAATGAACGCAATTATTAGTAATTTTTACACACAAATATTTTTGAGTGTAGGAAATAATTAACTCGATATAGCAACAATGGACATTCAACAAGTGCCCACCAACTTTAAATTTTTTGCTTTGCAGTAAATTTAAAAAAAAAACCTGAAGGAGCAAGTGTACTAAACCTGAGGCAGTAGCTCAAGAACCGAATATTAGTGCATTTTCTTGTAATGATTATTTGGGCTACCTTCCAAGACCAATCTCATCCAAAAATCTGGACTCGGATCCCGATTCTTCGACACATCACACGCATTTAACAATTGAAGCGTTCTCGCGAATAACGTTGTGAACGACAAAATTGTAATTATTAACTTTTATTCATTTTACAAGCACTTTTATTTATTTTTTTGGGTATGCGATAAAAATACCCCAAACTGCTCAAATGCTTACTCAGCTCTGTATGTAAATATCATAAGAGAGTGATTCTAACAGATTCGCAAAAAAAAGCACAAAAATATTGTCGTTTACAACGTTATACGCGATTATGCTTCAATTGCTTAAGAGCCACCGTGACAATCCTGAAAAAGTCACAGCTGAAATTTTAAATGGTGCTACCGTTGCTGCGGAGAAAGTCGGACTGACTAAGACATCACATCAATGCCGCGAATCCCTTCAGAATTCTGAAAGAGGTCATTAATAATATCATACTTGTACTCCATTATTACATCTCTTGAAGCACGTTTTACTGAAGAAAACACTATATCATTCGCATTATCTAAATTATACTCTGCGCAAATGCAATCGATGTCAGTCTCGCAGAAACTTGCAAAACTTTCGCCCAATTTTATGATATACCAAGCATTAAAAATTAAATTGAACTTTGGCAGCAATTGTGGCATAATAAACCAAACCAAACAAAACTAAATATCTAACAAAAAATAGGCCAAAACCTACTTTCCAGGATCGGGAAAACATTGAAAATTTTGATTACTCTACCATGTACAACGTTTCGTTTAGCAGCCTCAGGCGACTAAAAACTTGGTAACGAAGCACCATGGAGGAAAATCGGCTCAATGGTCTGGCCGAGTGTGCATGATGAGTGTGCACAGAAAACTTGTGGTAGAAGACTCGCACTACAAATAAGTGTAAAGTGTTCTTAACTCTACCTTTAATTCATAATTTTCCCATCCTCCATAGATCAACTTGCCCGCCCCCCTTGGGTCATCGGCTAGCGACGCCCTTGCATACACTAGTGAAATATATTTTCTGATGATGTCAAGTGACAAAGAACGTTCACCAAACTACTTACTTAGTTCCTTTGAGGACATTTATTTGTGTCATTATGCCTGTCAACAAATGTTAACGTATTTTCTCAAGTAAATATTAAAAAAATCAAAATCAGAAACACATTGCATAATTCCTATAATATATTGTAATATGTTTAATGAACATAGTTTTTACAATTCCATACTAAAAATAATGGAACTGTAAATAATTCGTCAAATCAGTCATCAGAAATACATACTGCCAAGAAGGTATCGGAAATATTTTATTTAAAAAGCTCGTTTAACGAAATTTCCAACATTATTTTTTTCGTTGAGTTCGCACAGCTCTCCTTTTAAATTACATTGACTTTGAGCGCGATCTGTCGCTTACCTTTTTTTTATTCAACGCTTTTTCTGGAATCAACTTCAGTTGATACCTCGAAGTTGTACTTTCAGTTTAAAAAAGAAAGCCATATCAGGAATATGATTGTTGAGTGATAGTATTTGTTGAGATTTTGGTATTTGTTCAGTACTGAAATTCATGCACAATTATAGCCTTGTGAGATGGTGCGTTACTGTGATGCGAAATCCATGAGTTTTCTTTCCACAAATCCCTTTAAGCAGATTTTTAAATTATTAATTTCCGGTACTTTCTTGACAGAATAAAATATTTCTTTTATTAAAATGCATTTATAATCTTAAAATGAATTATTATTAAGGAGTCTTTTTCATTGGAACGGCTTGAAAAAACACTTGTTTCGAATTTGTTTTGGAAAAACTATTGCCTATAATTAAAAAATTTTTTATACATCGAATTTCGTATTCGCTACATACGAAAATCGCAAAAAATTTAGGATAGTTTTTTTTAAAAAAATGTTTGGAATTTTTTACGTTTTTTTTTTAATATGGTTGCACATATTTAAACATATCTTGGATACCACTTATTCAATTTTTAAAGTAGTAGTAGTAGTAAAGTAGTTTTTGCGCTATTAAAAGAAATATTTTGAAAAATTATCTTTTCACGTAAAAATGCAAGTAAAAAATGTCTTCAAATATTCATAAAAAATCGAAAACTACAAAAAGTGGGAAATTATTTCTTTTAATCTTAAAAATACATTAAGGCTATTCACAGTTTGAATACGCTTGTACTATTTGTTTTTTGTACGCCAATTTACTAAAGCGTATTTTGCTTTGTTGTTGTTTTGAATTCAAACGCAAATATGCAAACTCGCGTAAATTAAAGTAGCCCTGGGACGTGTTTTTTTGTACCTCGTATTTTTATGCTGTCTACGGCGGCCATATTACATTCATCACAGAGTTGCATAATTTTGAATACGACAGTCTCATGGCGGAGTGCTCACAGTTTCAACAATACCAAATGCTATAAATACGATTTGTTAAATGTACGCTTAAACTTATTATTATTATAATTGTTATTAAAGCCTTATTGTTATTAAATAAATTTTTCTGAAAGAAATTTGTGAAAAATAAGGGCAGGAGATGCATTTGAGTGAAGGCACTAAATTCGACAATTTACTGTTTTTTACATTTTCGGTAAAATATACCGCACGTACCTCGGTTCACTTAGACCAATAAGATTTATTGTGATACCGCTGCACACTTGGTCTTCAGTCCGAGTGAAGCGACGTTGAACTTTTGGTAAAGCTTATTACACGTTGGACGTCTGTTCTTGAAAGGTCGTCAAGCTCCGAGAAGAATAACGACCCTAAGTGTTTGTGCCTTCCTCTGGCGAGTGCTGAATAGGAGCATAGAAGCTGGGAGATTGTTTCTTCCTCCTCCTCGTCCGTAAAGCTTCTGCAAAAGTCATTCGTGACGACTCCCAGTTTGGAGGCATGTCTGCCTATTAAGCAGTGCCCTGTTACAACGGCCACTAGTTCAGCTACCTCTAGTTTTCACAGCGAGAGAAAGGCTCTCGATCGCTTTAGGTCTAGAGTCGGCCATATAAGCCTTGTTGCTCGACATGTTCATCCCATCTTGAGTTGGCCTTAGATGTGGTAAACTCTTTGAACAGTAATTTGACGGTTGCGAACGGAACGCTCGGTGTGTTCTGAACCACTGAAGGTTCCAAGGCCGCAGTTGGTGTTGTTTTCAGAGCAATGCTGATACATATAGATGCCATTCTTTGAACTTTTTGGAGTTGGTTCAAATATATGACCTTATCCAAGGATGGCCACCATATCGTTGCTAAGTATAGAAGTATTAGTCTAATGACCCCTGTATATAGCCAGTGAACGATGCGGGGAGAAAACCCCATTATTTCCCTATAGATTTTTTGCAAGTTTACAGCGCAACTGACGCTTTCTTCGCACGCTCAGAAATATTACGTTTCCAGCTCAGCTTCCTAGCAAGAATAAGGCCTAGATAGTTTGCACTTTCTGGGCCACCACGGTTCCGAGCACGATTGGTCTGAGGGACGGAATTTTGCGTATCCTGATGAAAAGCACCAGTTCTGTTTTGACCGGATTTACTCCGAGACCACAGGGTTCAGCCCATCGCTTGAATTTGCAAAGCGGCCTTTGCATAACGCCGCGTAGAAAAGTGGGAAATTTGCCTCTGACTGCGATTGCTAGATCATCAGCGTCAACTGCCACTACACAACCTTCCCTCTCTAGAGACAGTAGTACATTGTTCACTACCAGATTTCAGAGAAGTAGAGATAGTACCCCGCCTTGTGGCGTACCTCTTGTCACTAATCTGACAGTGCTGTAAGCACCTAGGTCAGTAAGATTACTCGACAGTTAAGCACCTTATCTATGAGACTAGTGATGAAAGATGATTTGCACCGGATTATGAACAGCCTTATTTAGTATGAAGAGCATGAGTAGACATTTTGCTCCGATTTAAAAGGGGTTGCCAAGGGGTGGTTACACAAATTATTGCTGTTTTCTATGCCTTTGGGACAGTCGAGCTCGTGCAGAGAATTTTGTCAAGAAGGACTGGCCAAAAAGAGATGATATAAAAGTTGGAAAACACAACGCTATGGTTAAAACAAAAAACATAATTTTACCAGCTTTGCACATCAAATTGGGACTGATAAAAAATTTTATCAAAATTCTAAAGATTGAAGAAGAGGCGTTTGTTTTCTTAAAAACATTGATTCTAAAACTGTCATAGGGAAAAATCACGACATATCTGTGCGATGGCCCACAAATAAAAAAATTGCTCTGTAGTGTAGAATTCCAAGCGGTCTTATCTTCTGAAGAAAAATCTGCATGGATTTCGTTTCTGTTGGTTGTTTCTGGCTTTTTGGGAAACAATAGGTGTTTGCAATACTCAGAAAACATTCCTAATACTCTTATAAATTATGCAAAAAGTGGTATTAAGACTCTTATTTCATTACATTTTAGCACTTCACTAAAAAAATTGTTTTTTTTTTACATCAGGTGCAAACATATCATTAAAATATAATTTCCTACAGTCACATTTGGATTTCTTTCCCCTAAATCTTGGCAAAGTAAGTGATGAACTCAGCGAACGTTTTCATCAGAAAATGAAGGACATGGACAACGCTATCAAGGAACCTGGAATGAGAATATGAATGGGGATTATATTTGGTTTCTCATAAGGGAAAAAATCCGGAAAACTATAGAAGGCAAGAGAGAACCAAGAACTCTTTTAAAGGCTACTGGACAAAAAAACTCTTTTTTAAAATAAATTCATTAAAAGTAAAATTAAATCAAAAATGTAAAAAATAGTAAAATGTTGAATTTAAGTACCTTCACTCAAATGCATCTCCTGCCCTTTTTTTGCACAAATTTCTTTCAGCAATAGCTTATTTTCTTTAATAACAATGTATTTTTAAGATCACTAGAAATAATTTCTCACTTTTTGCAGTTTTCGTTTTTTTATGAATTTTTCAAGACATTTTTGACTTGCATCTTTAAGTGAAAAAGAAATTTTTCTTTTATAGCGCAAAAACTACTCATCCAAATGAGAAAATATTTGAACACACATGTTGGAAATTATTAGGCTTAAATTGATATGTTTAGTTATAAAAATTAGATGAGTGGCATCCAAGATATGTTTAAATATATGCAACTATATTGGAAAAAAACGAAAAAAAAATTTTTAAAAAAACCTATCCATAGAATAATTTTTTTGCAATTTTCATTTTTATTGATTGATTTTGCTATTGATTTTGGAGCATAGTGTTGTCAGCCCTTGTAAGTCTTTCGCAGTTAAGACTTTTTTTTCGGACTCCAAAACGGTGACAACGATATCTCAGCTTCTAAATGAAATAAATAAAAATATTTGTTCATATAAAAAATAACACTTAAAACTGAAAGATTACCTTTCACCAGTCAATCAGACTACATTTGAAGAAAAATGTTGAAAAAGTCCCTATTGTTTTTATTTTTGGAACATTCTAAAATAATTCGTTTAAAATTTTTAGGGATGATTATAGTTTTTTCTATAATAAATATATTACAAAATGTTTTATTTGAATCGGACTCATTGGTTTTACATAATCTTTGGCACCGTTTTAAAAAATTAAAATCACCTTTAAAGTTTTAATCGGACATGCAATTCGTTCCCGACTGACTTTTGTATATATTATATATTCGCTATTATTAAGGATCGATCTAAAATGTTAAACACACATAAAGTAAATTTTTAAAGTAAAAATTTGTTTTCAAATGAATAAAACCCCTTAATTGTGTTTATGTCTGATAATTGTATTTTTTTAATTAAATAAATATTAATGAATGTGATTTTTTTTTTTTATATTATAAATTTATTATTTAATTATTTATTTATTCCAATAATTTTTTCAAATTTAATGGCAAAAGTTTGAAGGTACATACATTTGGAATTAATATTTTAGTATTTTTTTGGTTCAAGTCTTTTTCTTCAAAAAACAGTTTTATTCTGAAAATTTTATTTTTTTTAAAACATATGGCAACACTGCCTCTAATGCAGAATTTTATTATATATCGTTTCTTAGTCAATAGTATGTAAAAACTAACTCAATGGATGCCGAGTCATGTGTCAACATTTTTGAACAAATATTTAAAAATAAAAAAATAAAAATAAAAAATAAACTAGGACTTTGACCTAGCTTCAATTGCGTTGCGTTGATCAATTGCGTTGTGCGTGTTATTAAATGTTTGATCACAAATGAGCGAGAACTGGACCTACGTGTTTTATGCCGACTCTGAACGGCTTATGTCAAAAAGCTTTACATAGCCATTTTTACTCTCTGAGGTTTGCCATTGTCTGCAGAAAGGTGACGACTGAACAGAAAAATTAATTCAATTGAAAAAACTTTCTGTCTGAGCTGGAATTGAACCAGTTCTTTAGTTTAGGGGCCACGCACTCTACCCACTAAGCTACGGCCGCCACAAATACTTAGGACAAATATTTAGGAGAGTTATTTATAGGCGTAATAGAAAGTATAAAGGTGATGATGAAGACAATGGTCGATATTCTTTTTGGTAGTCTAATATATATCGCTGCTTTGTAACAATACAGCCACAGCTTTAGTTTGAGTTTTCTTCAAGATGTGCCTATATTGTGCTAAAACAGAGATACATATTTGTAGATTTATGAATATGTGTATGAGGCTTTATACTATTTAGGCTTCGGTGGTTACGTTTAAATAGCTAAGGTTATAAAAAAGTTTAATGTCGTCTAAAATCCGACCACAGCTTAATGATGTTTTTGTTATTATTTTAAATTAATTTGAAAAAGCAAAATACAGTGTTGTTCCAGAGTTTCAATGAAAAATTACTTAATTCAGTGAAAAATTTATTCGATTTGGATTTCTTTTGATTTCAATAAACAATTTAATTCAAAATATATACGAAAAGAATTTAGTGGCGTTGACAGGGAGAAAGGTTACGTTACATTTTTTAGTTTTCTTTTCGCTTGGGCGTCATAAACAGCAAACCTACTCTCATCGTCGCTTACTGTCGAAATTGCTTAATTGCATTTAACAAATATTCAGTTTGTGATTTCCATTTACCACTGGGAAAGTGCTTAAATGTACGAATTAAATATATTAAATGATTGCTTTCCTTATTTCGGAAATACGACACTAACAACATCCAACTGAAAGTTATTTACGATTGTGTGTAAAGAGCTTTGCGACAAAGATAGCATTTTGCAGCTAATGAGAGCAACCACCAAGCTCAGGCCAGTCTGTCACATATGTCAGTTTATTAACGCAACAACAACAGATTGAGTGACGACTGATGGCTGAGTCAAGTTTCGCCGATTTTTTTTTAATGACTAAACTTGTGCTTTACCTTTTGCACCTTTGCCATTATCTGCGCTCAGGTATATGTATTATTATTATCAACAGTCTGATTTATGTTGTTGTTTATTTTGGTACATCAGTAGATCTTCTCTTGGTCATTGTTATAAAGTTCCTTAAAAAGTCGTAAATATGTCACTTTGATGCATCTCAACGCAATCAACGCAAGCTAAAGCAACAACTGTCAAAATGACTCAAAACCATTTTAGGTGTGAGTGAAATTTCATCCGTTTATAAAAAAATAAACTTCAGATATTTCCTTGCTAACAATATCAGTGGTCATAAAATCAAGATGAAGAATGTTCGCTGCTCCATTACCAATTTGAGCATGCGCGGTCAAGTCGTAAATCAGTGTGATTTAAACGCGTTTATTTCGACATTTATTGGACTCATGACCATAAATTTGAAATATCTACGGAATAAGGTGGGTGGATAAGTCACACTTTATAGTTGCAATCTAAGTTCAGCCAAAGGCGTTTTTGATGCTGCTAACTTTGAAAGAAAAGTCTTGGGTCATGGTTCAAATGTTGACATTGACGTTCGAAAACTTGAGTTTAAATCTTACTTTACATATATATTCGAACACAAATACAATATTTGAAAACTGCACATACGATAGGAAAGAATAGAAGCATTATTTCAATTGAAAAAATATTCTGTCGCAGATAGGAATTGAACATTTAGCACACATGAAAGAAACTCTAACTAGTATGCCACGCCTGCCACGTGGCAAAAAAAATCTAATATAATAAAAGATAATTACAAAAATAATAAAACATAGTTCGAGAACTGTAGCTTCTCTTTCTGGTGATTTACAATTGCAAATTCATTGGTAACTTTAAAGCATTTTATTGTAAAATTTAAGCAAAAGCTTCTCACTTGGTAAAACTGCCGTAACAAATAATTTTGCGAAACATTCTGGAAGTTTCCAACTCCATGAACCAAAATAATTGCAAAAAGTAAAATAAAATAAAATAAAATAAAATAAAATACACTCAGGGAAAAATGCTCTTACTTGCTACAGGTTACTTTTACCTGACGAATTTGGTTAGGAGGACCAACCACATCGAATTAACTTGATCAAGGTTAGTTTTAATTGAAGGATATGGTTCACAGAAATGCATGAAGAAAATAGTGGAAAAATATGGTAGGCTTATAGCGACAAAAATAAAACTTTCCAGCTGTTAAATTCTGCACTAGTGATGCAGAACTTGTATCTTCAAGGAGAAAAATATTTGCTAAATTTGTATTGTGGTTAAGCAAAACTTGCGCTTGATTCTCAGCCACTTCAAAATTATGCTAGATTTCAGCAAAAACCAATCAAAATTTGCTATTCCAGTTTATAGTTTATAGCAAAATTTTGATTAAATTCAAGTTATTATGAACTGCGAAAGCAAATTTCTGATTAATTCAAGCAAATATTTGCTAAATTATTATAAATTGGAATAGCAAAAATTTGATTAGTTTTTGCTGAAATCATATTTATACACTGAAAGCATATTTTTGAAGTGAAATAATTATTAACATTAAATAAAATTGAAAAATTACCACCATCTGGAGATTTGAACCTCGGCCGCGTGAGTGTAAGCGCATGGAAATGGCTTATCCATTCGATCATCTCAGTTGTTAACCTATCATCGCCTAATTTTCTTCATTAACCCTCCGTTACTAACGCAGGGTGGATTACACCCATAAGTAATGAAATATGGAAAAAAATTTATTGATAGTGTAATGGTGCGAATATCAAATGTAATCTCTTTTTGTATAATTTTGCTATATTTTAAAACAAAATTTAGTTCTGTTTTTTAAGCTAAATTATAAAAATTACTCATTTCAAAAAGTGTCTGGGTGTTTTACACCCACGTTAGTAATGGAGGAACAAGAATTGCGGTGTTTACACCCACGTTAGTAATCATGTTATATTATTTACTATAAAAGTGTGATTTGCTTCTCAAGTAAAATAAAAAAGGTTTTAAATAAAAAAACCTCTCCTGAGCAGCAAAGGAAATTCAAATTAAAGATGTAAACCTTTGCTCGACTTATACAGCTTCGACGATTTCATCACGTTATGTAAATCAATATAAAAAATTTTTAGGAAACGAACGTGTTTGTGCTTGCAAGATCTCATCTCATCTTTCTCAACACTGTGAATTTAGTTTTAGCCCAGTGGAAATGGTCGAATTTCTCGTTGTAATTTTAACGGAACATTCAATACTATTCTATCGTATTTGACTAGCCATTTGACAAAAAATTTGAACATTTGAACAGGGTTTTTTGTTATAATATTTTGCAATAATATGCAATTATTGCATCATTCAATTAGTTTTGTTATGGTCCAATTAGACATGGCTTAACAAGTGTAACATAGAAATCTGTTTAAAGGGATTTACGTGTATCTGATTATGCACAACGTGGCAATGCATGGCAATGCTCAGATAAAAACAAAAATGCATCTCTAGATAGATAAACATAGAAGTTCTATTTAATTTTTATTTCAGCGTATTCTTCAATGCATTTGACGATTTGGCAAAACAAATGTGAAATTGTATAATTCTTTGACCAAGAATTCCTTTGATTGTTTTATTTTGACTATGTGACTAAGTTTTGCATAATCGACATTTCTTCTATGTGCTAGCCGCTTATTTACGATGCTTGCGTTGCTGTGCCATAAGAGGTTAATGTTTCAATTATAACTAATAATTAGAGGTCATTATTAAAATTTTCATTGCAAAAAAAAATTTTTAGGTAATTTCAAATTCTATCAAATTGGCTATCTCGAAGAACGTGGCAAATAATTTGACCTCGGAATGTGAAATTCTCCAAACTACTATGATATTTTTTCTATTTTTAGTTCTCTAATTAACATTATTTTGATATATTTTTATTAAAATGAAATATTAATTAAACTAGACGAATTTTATGTTTAATAGAATAATAAAATATACGAAATTAATAAAAGCAGAACTGTGGTTTTAGCGTTCTTTTTTACAAATAAATGAATTAAAATTCATGAGTGGATTACACCCAGGTTAGTAATGACGTTATTCCGAATAGAGTTAGTAACAGAGGGTTAAGAATAAACGTGTGCTCGTGCGTTTAGATGAAACTTGCTTAAATTGAGTTAAAATTTGCTATTTGAGTTTATAATAACTTCGCAAATATTTGCTTGAATTTAGTAGAAATTTGCTATTCCAATTTATAATATCTAAGCAAATATTTGCTTGTAATAAGCAGAAATTTGCTATTGCATTTTATAATAACTTAGCAAAATTTTGATTAAATTTAAGCATATTTATTATTTTGCTTGAATTTAATCAAAATTTTGCTTTTTCCTAAATACATAAAGAGTGACTTCAATTTAGCAATCATTTTCTAAAACTACACCGTGATTGAGAAAAGTTTTGCTGATTTGCTTTTAAGCAGAACATTTGCTTGATTCAAGCAAATTAGCTTTCTCCGTGTTGGGATAAGGCAGGTGAAATATCCTGGCTTTAAGTTTTTAATTTTATCTAATTCTGTATTATTGAGGATTAAAAAAAGCTCCCACGATTTATTTGCTCTTACCCTCCCTCCTGTCTCTATTACAAAATCTCATCATTGACATTTGGTAAATTAATTTGATTCAATTCGATTTAACCGCAAATAATGGTTAAAATAAAACATTTGTCAGTTTCATTTAACCACAAAAACAGGTTAAATTGACCTTAATGGCATGAGGCAATCTTAACCTGACGAATAATGTTGGGAAATTTTATCCTGAAATTTAGTTAAATTTATCAGATTTTTTGTCTGGGTGCACAAAAGACTAGCTTGTAAATGAATTTGCAGTTGTTTATCACCTACTACAAAGTTTTTTAATCTTCATATTAAAAATACAACTTTTTCTTTTCAACCAGTATTTTGATATGCATTCTGATAAGAGCCGTGCGATTAATCGAGAAAAGAATTTTTTGATTAATCAAATTTGAGGATTAATCAGTTTCTCTGATTAACCAAACCACTGATTAATCAATTAACAAGAATTCTGATTAATCATTTGAGTAATTATTCAATTAATCCGGTATATGATTGATCGAAATTTGATTTTTTTAAATCTACATTATTTAATATTTGTATAATAAAGTGTTTATTTAACAACGAATGTAAATATAAAAAAAAAACATTATTAACATGGCACAGCAAAGAGCTCAATGTTCTTCTGTATGCAGATCTTAATTACCACAGATCAATTATCACACATTTTGTACCTGGCTGCGAAATTTCCTGTCGAAAAAGTAAAATTTTATATTCTTTGTGTGTGCACCATTCTACAAATTGTATTATTGTTCTGTTTTTTACTTATTTTTAATTCAAAGAAACACTTCAAATAAGTTTGATCAAGAACATTTTTTTCTGCTCTGAGTAAAATTTCTTAATAAAATTGAAATTTAATAATTTTAATATTTTAAATAACATAAAAACAATTTCGTATAAATTGGAAAATAATTTTCTGTCCACCAATTTGATTTTACAATGGATAAGCATCCCATCCCAAACGAGCTCAACAACAGCGTGCACCAAAAAAAAGCATCAGACAAGCTTACAGACGCTCAAGAATCACAAAAAGTTAATAACGCATCAAGCGCATCTTAAGCAGATGTAACCATGCATACGGAACAAAACGATTTTCAAGAAGTAATGCAAAAAAGATTTAAACGTAATATTGGCGGCCATGTAAAAAATTTCGACGTTGGTCCATTCGGAAGCAAGGAGCCTTGATGCCTCATCAATGGTTCTAGTTACCATACCAATTCTGAAAACCGATTTTCTATTCTAAGAGACTTAAACATTGAAACAAGTTCTGTAACAAATTCTTATAAAAATTCAAAAGAAGCTTATCAAGGTTAAAGCGAAAAAAGCCAAATTAAAGCTAAAGATTCATTTTGTCCTCCCATAATACTTTATAATATCAATATAAAAGACCTGGTTGACCAATTAAAAGCAAAGTCACCACAAGTTTCGTTTAAATTAAAAACAATTCTAATTCTAAAAGTAAGTTATATTTTAAAGATTTATCAGCTCATGTTGAAATGATGGCTCTGTTGCGGGAGAAAGGCATAGAATCTTACACTTTTACCCCCTCGGCACTGAGACAAGTGAATTTAGTTCTGCGTGGCATTCATTATCAAACTTCTACGGATGATATAAAATCAGCTCTTTATCTGGAAATTCCAGGTGTAGTAGATAAAGTCACTAAATTTGTCACATCATATTCTCTTAAAGACAAACACGACACAGGTCTATAAATTGTCTCACTTCTTCCTGGGAAAAAATTGGGAGATGTTATGAGGGTTCGATACATTTTAAATCAGGTGGTTTCATGGGATAATAAGGTAATTTTCAAGTAATAATAAGGAAATTCAATGCAAGTGCTGTCAATTTTGGGGTCACAGTGCAAGGAACTGTAACAAACCATACACTTGCGTGAAATGCGATCAAGATCACGAGCCTGGCTGCTGCATTCTAAAATAAAATGAGCATTCTACCCCGTTTTGTGCTTACTTACTTACTTAGCTGGCGCTACAACCGTATGTCGGTCTTGGCCTCATCTAAGAATTTGCGCCAGCCATTTCTGTCTTTCACTTGCTGGCGCCAGTTGGAAATTCCAAGCTTCGTCAGGTTGTCCTCTACTTGGTGTTTCCAACGAAGATGCGGTCGTCCTCTTCTGCGTTGACCACCGCTGGGTACCGAATTGAATGTTTTCTTCACTGGAGCATCGTCTTTCATGCGCTGAACATGACCTAGCCAGCGAAGCCTCTCGATTTTAATGCGCTTGTCTATGTCGATGTCAGCATACAGCTCATACAGTTCATCATTCCACCGTATTCGGTACTCGCCATTGACGCAGATTGGTCCGTAGATCTTGCGAAGAATCTTTCTCTCGAATGCTCCTGAGGTCTTTTCATCTAAACTGCTCAGCGTCCAGGTTTGTGATGCAAAAAGTAGGACGGGCATGATGAGCGATTTATATAGCGTGATTTTCGTTCGTCGAGAGAGGGCTCTGCTTCTCAATTGCCTACTGAGCCCAAAGTAACACCTGTTGGCAAGAGTTATTCTTCGTTTGATCTCAATGCTGATGTCGTTGGTTGAGTTAATGCTGGATCCCAGATAAACGAAGTTCTTCACAACCTCGAATGAGGTATTGTCAAAGGTAACGTGGGTTCCAAGACGCTGGGACTGTTTGTTTGTTGACACTAAGTATTTCGTCTTATCTGCATACACTGACAGACCCATTCGACTTGACTCTCTTTCTAATCTGGAAAATGCTGCACTGACTTCGCGCGTATTATGGCCAATGATATCTATGTCATCAGCATACGCAAGCAGCATAACACTCTTGCAGAATATTGTGCCACTATGTCTCAGATCAGCAGTGACCCCGTTTTGTGCTAACTGTCAACAAAGTGGCCATCCTGCAAATTTTCGAGGTTGTCCAGCTTACAAAGTTTACATTCAAAAGAAAAAAAATATGTTAAACTTGGCAAAAGAAAAGAAACTCAATGCTATTAAAGCAGTTAACTCGGTATTAAATAATTCTAGTTTAGTCTCCCCGAATAAATCATATTGTAGTAACTCTCTTGACAACTCATGTAGAGTAAATAAACTTTCTTTTGTAGATGATTTTCTTAAAATTGCCAATTACTTTAATGCTCCTGAACCCATTACTCTGGAATCCAAAATAAAATCTTTTCTTCATAATTTTAAGACTCTTCCTAAAGAACAAGCCAAATCAGAATATTTTAAACTATTAGAAGAAGTTCGTAATAAATATGGTCCGTAATTTTATAAATTTTCTTACTTTTAACATAAGATCGTTTCTAGAAACGAGTCGTAGAATTGAATTGCTTAAAATTCTTTATAGCAACGATATTGACTTCGCATTTATACAAGAGTTACATTTGCACAAAAATAAAAAAAAATTTTTTTTAGAAGATTATAATTTTATTTCAGATAATTCAGCCCTTGGCACCAGCATTGCCATCAAAAAGATATTCAAATATTCAACAGTCTTACTTCCGGGATTAGAGTTTCCACATGTATTCGTCCAAATAAATTTATCATTTAACGGAAACATTAAAAATTTTTTACTTGGGTCATTGTATTTTCCTTGTAACTTCTCATCCTCAAAATTAATTGATGGTCTTGATAAGATTAAGAATTTTGCTAAAAATTTTGATGGATGCTTTCTAGGCGGAGATTTGAATGTTAAAAGCCGATCTTGGGGCGACGGAATTGATAATTACAATGGAAAGTATTTACATGATTGGCTACAAACTTTTTCACATGAATTCGTACGGATCTCGGATTCAAAACCTACATATCCAAATGGCTCTTCGTTTTTGGATCACTTTATTATAAATTCCAATCTAATTAACTTTATTAATGCAAATTATCAGACAAGCACTCTTTCTACTTTTTCCATTTTCCTTTAAAATTAAAATTGAAACTTAATGATTTTGAGTACCTCCTAAATCCTCCACGTTTTTTAACTTCTTTTAAGAATACAATTTGGACGAACTTTCTGAACTGAAAAGTCCGACTTAGATTCAGCTTTGATTCCATTATTACCTCCTTCTGATCGTAACTTAAATAATGCCGAAATAGACCTACATATAGAAAATTTCTCACAGACAGTAAACACAATCACATCTTCACACGTGGAAGTTACAGAAATAAAAAACCATAAATTTATTATACCAGAAAGCATAAAAAGCCTTTTCAAAATTAAATGTATTTGGCAGAGAAATCTTAAAAAAATTTATCATCGAAATTGTAACCGAATCTCCCGAGAATATTCTCAATTGTCCATTCAAATTCAGCTTCTTAAAACTATTATCAAAGAACAAGTTGAAATTTCTCAATCGATGCAGTTTGAAAATAAGCTAAAAAAATTAAACCCAGTCCATTAGCTTACAAACAAATAAACAAGTTAATAGGTAATAACAAAAGTAAGTTTTGCTATAAAGTATTAGTAAACAATGAATTCTTAACTGAAGACAGCGATAAGGTAGCCGCCTTTAAAGATCATTTTACTGAGGTGTATAAAGAAACCATTCCTTTAAATAACGATAACACTAATATTAATTCCACAATAGAATTGTCTTTTTCGTCCTATCCGTCCTGTCTGAGCCACTTTTCCTCTGAATTTTCGTCTTTGTAAAACTCAAATAGCACTAATTTTTTTAATCCTTTAGAACTTCAAGAAAATTCATTATTACTAAATTCGAAGAAATCTTTTGGCACGACAAAATTTCTAACTATATTATAAAAAAATTTTCTTCAATTGCATTTCAATTTCTTTCCATAATACTCAACAATTGTATTAATATCGCATACTTTCCAAATTCTTGGAAAATTGCTAAGATTCTCCCCTTACAAAAAAAGAAGGGAATTTAAATAACTTTAGAGCAATTTCACTTCTCTCCAATCTAGGAAAACTTTTTGAACATGTTATAAATTCAAAATTAAATTTGAATATAAATTATAACTACATCCCTAACAATCAATTTGGATCTAAACGCGGGCATTCGACAAGTCATGCTCTACTTAAGTTTCATAACGACGTAATTTGTAATTTAAGAGAAAAAAAATGTACTGTTGCAGTTTCCCTTGACATTGAAAAAGCATTCAATAATGCGTTCCATGACGGAATTGTATACAAATTAATGAGAATAGGTTTTGACCCATTTATCATTAAATTATTACGTAGTTTTTTAAGTGAGAGGAAGTTTTTTGTTGAAATTAATAATATATGTTCATCAATGGGATACGTTAATAGTGGAGTTCCCCAAGGTGCTATACTAGCTCCCCATCTGTACAACATATTTATTCATGATTTTCCTCATTATGCCAATAACTCCAAAAGCATATTATATGCAGATGATTCACTTGTGTACGCTCATGCCGAGTCTCCGTATGAAGCAATAAGTATGGTTTCTAATCATTTTCATCTGATAAATTGTTTTTACAAAAGCTGGGGAATTAAAATCAATATAGCAAAATCCGAAGCAATTTGTCTCAGAAATGCATCAGGAAAATGTGCCTATTTTGTTGTACCCGAAGGTAAATTACTGAGACTATTTTTGGATGGCGTTGAAATACCATTTTAAAACAGTATCAAATATCTCGGTGTTACTTTCAATAAATTAGTCAAATTTAATGAACATGCTCGTTTATTTATCAAAAAAGTAAATAGAATAAAAATGCATTTTTCAAAATTGCTTCGTAACAAATTCTTAAGTCAAAAGACAAAACTTCTAATTTATAAGGTCAGTTCGGTAATGGTCTATGCTTTTCCTATTTGGTTCTCCATATCCCCACATAACAGTGGCAAAAGAATAAGAATTGTTGATAGAAAAATATTAAGACTTTGCGTTGATCGTTACTATGAATCTCATATAAAAAGATATTCTAACCTTTTCATTTATAGCGAAGCATTAGTCAAACCGCTCTGCCTGTACTCCCTTTCTTTACTTCAGAAATTTGTTTCAAATTTACACTGTCATGAAAACAGTCTAATGGTTGATATTTATAATTACCAAATTTCCTTTAACTGGTCTTCTAGTGTCTACCTTTCACATATTGGTATTTTAAATGAAGATATTTCTACAGAAATTGATTTAACGGCTCCGCTCTTACCTGAGTTTTACAAATGTATAGTTTTGGGCTCTGACAGAGGCTAATAAAAAAAAGATTTCGTCAGACATTTCTGTAATACTAACACAGCAATATAAGACTTTAATTATGTTAAAGTTACTTCATATTTAGTTTTAAGTTTATTATTAGGTTAATTTAAGTTTAACAAGATAATACATCTACCGCTATGACGTATGTGCCGAGAGCAAGCACAATCTTTTACTCACTAATATTCGACACTCCTTTCTACTTCCCATGTAAAACTAAGCAAGCTGCATTAATCCTATAACCCTTTTAGAATAATACTTTATAGTTCTAAGTTAATTTTGTAATACATCTTAAAACATTGTAAAAATCCAAGTAAGACTCAATAAATTGATTTGATTTGATTTGATAAGTTTGATCAAAATTATTAATTTTCTGAACAAAATAAATTCTGATTATCAGAAAAATGATTCATCAGGAAGCTGATCAATCTGATTAATCACCATTATGATTCATCAAAGAACTGATTAGTCGATCAATTAGTTAAT